>VDFB02270651.1:817434854-817461165 GCA_007258455.2 Sequoia sempervirens
ATATTTTATATATTAGTAATATATACATATACATTAACTCAAAAATATAGAAATAATAATATTTAGTTGTATAATAATATAATATATTATATATTAAAATTATAAACTATATTGTATTTTCTAAAATTAGATATATTAAAATAAACTATAAAATATTTATTGCATTTTCTAAATCATATATTATAAAGTATAAAACATTTTTTAAAATCATATATAAACCAAATCGGATATCCGATTCAAATCGGATATCCGATTCAAATCGGATATCCAATTTAAAACAGATATCCGATTTGAAATAGATATCCGATATTTCTGACAAAGAATTTATTGCCTAGGGATTAGCCTTGGGCTTGCTTTGGTATTTGGCTTGGACATGCCAATCTTAAGAAGTCAACGCAAAAAACGTGTTTGACAACTTACCTTTCTTTTCTAGACTTTGCCCATGTGGTTGATGACTTTTTTTTACCCAAAATTAATGAAACGAAAATGATTTGTAAAGGAGCTTCTCAGCTTTCCACCAATATAAATTAATCTTTACTTTGAATTTAATAAATAATTATTATTCATTTTCTATTAAAATTATGACTAAAGTCCTTATTGATAGGCTGATTGAAAAATATCTATAAATTTCAAACGCTATCATATTTTTTGAATCCAAAATATGTGTCACATTCTATGCTTCAGATACTATAGGATTAAAAAAAATTGAATTTCATGAAGTTTTGACCAAGTTAAGATGGTCGGACATCCTGAGTTTTTTATATTTTTAAAAAAGTTGTAATAGAAGATTCATAATTAATTATTTACTTGGAAAAAAGTTACAAAAAATATGCGTGTCTCATTTGGACATGAGTCCTCTATTTATATCTAAAATATTATAAAAAAATATTATCATTTTATTGTGGTTAGGGTGGTCAGACAAACACCTACTTCTTATTTTTTCCCTGAAATTTAAGTACTACTGCATTGAAATTTCAAATTTTCACCAAATAGAATTTAAAAAAAATAAAATAAACTTAGTAGTTTATAAACTACATTCAATTTACACAGATTCTATTCTTACATATTTTTGAAATAATATAGATAACTTATTCAAATTTTTATGTCAAGTTGTCTAACTCTGATTTTTTTGAATTTTCATCGCCACTTAAGGGCCTGTTTTTTCCATGATAATCCTACACATACCCAAGTATTAGTAAGGAGAAATCTTTGATATTTTGTATTTATGGCCTTTTTCATGAATTTATTTTTCCTATTTTGTATATGTTGAATGCAACGGGCCTTATGTCTTTAGGATTCGTCTTTTGGGGCTGCATCATTATTCCTCGTAGCTAATTAGATTGGGATTTTTCTAGGCTATAATGATATCCAATCCTTCTCTAACAACATATCTTTGCAAAGCTTTTGCAACATACAAAGACATTAATGAAATAGCTCATTCTTACTAGCGAAGATTGTTGTGATTAAATCAGATACTAGAATAGATTGTGGTGTATCAAATGAGGACACTTGTCGAGGTTCATCTCTATTAGCTGCAGTGTCGGCTCATCCCTCTAGCTATATAAAGTGCTTTGCAATGGGGAGAAATCATCATCATAAGGAATTATCATCAGTATAGAAGTTTTTTTGTTAGAAGATTAGAGTAGGGGAGGAATAGGAAAAATGTTTGGAGCTTTGTTTTGCTCTTTGGAATATTAAATTACCAAGACTATTAATCAAATTGGCATCTAACCTTTTCTTTTATATGATTTATTGCAAGAACAAGTATTAGTAAGGAGAAATATTTGAGATTGTGCATTTATGGCCTTTGTCATGAATTTATTTTTCCTATTCTCTATATGTTGAATGCTTTGTGTCAAGTCTTACTGAGATAGTCTCGGTGATTATTTTGGATGCAATTAGCTTTTATGTTTGATGCTATCTTTCAGTAACTGAATCATGTTTGTTATACTCTTTCATTTTCCATAGAGATTATGGTAACTTTCATATTATGTTGTAAGGGAAAAAGGGTTTTGTAAGGATCTGAAATATTTATGTTATTATTGTGTTTCTTGCTTCTATCGTACCTTAATGGGTGCTTCGTGTGGGAAGATATGAATGATTTATTTGTGCTCTTCTAGGCCTTAGTTTTTCATTCTCTTCCCAAAATGAAGGGTTTGCAGCATTTTGTGTGCATTTTATCAAAAGTAAGAAGCTGATAGGCTTTGAAATGTTATAAAACCTTTGACACATTGCCACCTTTTATTTTTTCTACATTTCTCCTCCCCTTTTCCCCAAAACACGGAGAAGAGTTTGCTTCTATAAAAATCTCAAAGGTCATTCAGTGAGACGCAAGCTGGTCCCCCACTCATTGCATTTCCCATAAGGTTGTTCGGAGAAGCACAAGGTTTTATGATCAACAATATTCATGCTACCAAAAACATAAAGAGTGAAATCTTTGGAAAAGTTAGGATTTACTAACATAGGTGTTGTTGTTATGGCTTCTTTAATAGCCTCAAAAATATTCTTTCCTTCCCTTGACCAACTAAAACTTACATTTGTCTTCAACATGGAAATTAGAGGTTTAGAAAGATTTGCTACATCAAGTATAAACCTCCTTATGAAATTGTTCCTGCGAAACTTTGTAGCCCCTTTTTATGACTAGGAAAAAGCAAAGAAGAATGCCACTTACTCTTTTAGGATCAATGGTAACTCCATGTTTTGAGATCACATGTCCAAGGAGTTTACCTTCATGGACAACAAAGATGAACTTTTTTGGGTTAAGAGATATGCCATCCTTCCTACACCTGTCAAACACTTTCCTTAAATGAAAAAGGTGTTCATTAGCAGTCTTTGAAAATTAGTAATGTCATCAAGATAGATCAAACCAATTTGTAAATTAACCCTTGGAAAGCCATGTCCATTTCTCTTTGAAAACTTTCACTAGCATTGGACAAACCAAAGGGCATTCTCTTGTATTCCATGTTATTCCCTACTTGGTGGTGAAATATATCATATACTAGTCCTCTTCTTTCACTAACACTTGGTTATACCTAGAATAACCATCAAGTAAAGAAAACCTTTCTAACCTACAACAACTTGCAATTTTTTCGCCATAGAGGTCAATGGATAATGGTCTTTAAGTGAGGCCCTATTCAAGTCCCTAAAATTAACACAAAGTCTTATCTACCCACTTTTGTTCTTAACAAGAGTAAGGTTGTAAAACCATGAGGTTTGTTTGATTGAAAAAATTATATTACCCTCAATCAACTTATTCAGTTCCTTTTTCATGAGTGGCTCAAGTTTGGGATTCAAAAGCCTTCAGTTTTTCCCTACTGGTTTTGAATTTGGCTCAAGCTTAATGGTATTTTGGGCAATCTTAGGGTCAAATCCTTTCAAATAAAAATATTTCCGAGAAAAAATATCATGTAACTCTTGAAAAATTGAAACAAAATCTTCTTTATCTTCTTGAGAACAAAGCTTTCCAAACTTAAGAAACTTACCTTCAAAAATTTTCATCTCTTCATAGTGTTCTTCCTTAATATGCATGTTGGTTTTTCCCATTTTTAGCTGAGCATCTGAACTGAAAATGAACTCCAAAGTGGCCAAATACTTTAGTATTTTTTTTATTCTCAATTGTATAATTTGATCACCATATTGTTGTTGTAACTTTTCTTGAATTCTAGCTACAAACATAACTTCCTTAAGTGAAAAATTAAGCACTTGTTCATAATTTTCAAAGACTTTCCAATGTACATTATTATTAGGAATAGATGACCTTACAACCACATTAACATACTGTTGTACCTTATCATTTGAATATCAAATTGGGCACCTATGGTAGCCAACCTATCAACATGTTTATTTTGATTTCTAGGAATGGACAAGAGATTAAAAGCATCAAATTCTTCTACGATATCCCATACCCTATGCTTATAGGACTTGAGCAAGTCATTTTTTGTCACATGCAAGCCTCTTATCTTATTCACTATTAATTCACTGACACTAAACACTTGTATTCAACTTATTTTTATTTTCCTTTCCCATTCCAAACCCTATATAAGACCTTCATACTCACCTATGTTGTTAGTATAGAAAAAATAAAAATTAAAAGATGAGTAATATTGTTCACCTTTTTGGGATATGAGTGTAACACCCCACCTAGCTCCATGCTTACTTCTTGAGCCATAAAAAAAAAAATTCCAAACCTCATTGTGTTAATTTTCATGTTGTTTTTCATCCCTCTTTTGAAGGTTAGGAATGATGGAATATTTTTTGTGATTCATGTAAACACCTAGGCCTACCTCTCCAAGATTATTGTTTGGGTCACCTTCCATTTTTTTATCTTCCCACTCATCTAATAAAATGTTTGGAATACTCTCAGTTTGAGTGCTTGGCTCTTGGACAACAATATGCTCATCATGGTAAAAAATAACACAATTAGCATTAGTGACACAAGCTACATATGGTTCTATGTGAAATTTTGCTATGGACTTAGATTTAATGGTCACTTTGGTTCCATATCTTGTCCTAAACAACATATGTGACCAATCTGAAGATAGGTAGCCACCTATTTTAGTAGTAAAATCCCTTGAAAGACAAAGAGAAAAGTGAGGTGGAAAGTAATTCAAATAGATATCTTGTGGAATGGAAAATTTAGGACAAGCATGCAAGATAAGAATCAAATTCCTAATAAATCCTATAGTATTTATAGTTGTCCCATCAAGTTGAACTACCACTTTTGCAAGAGACTGATATCCCAAACCCAAATTATCTGCAATTGTTTTAGGCATGACAAAACTACTAGCCCCTAAATCAATCATGTAGTTATGAACAAGGCTATCTCCTATGATCAAAGACATATAGAAAGGTGGTAGCTTAATTTATCTTCTTGGCTTTCCACTATTGTTTTGGGGTGTGTTTTTAATTGCAACCTTGTCTTGGTTAGTAGCATGTTCATTTTACACACTCATATTTGATAAGCAAACTTGCCACAAATCTCTTTGTCTTGGGATAGACAAATAGTCCCACATAGACATACTAACATTTGATTTGTTCATATGCTCAAGTATGTTAAAAGGAGAAATGTTTACCTTTTGATGAGCCTTCATAACAATAGTATCTCCTTGCAAGTGTGCTTGTTGGCACTAATTCCAGAGTTGTTCTTTGGTGGTGCCTTGTTGGTTTCTCTGCAAGACATGTGCTACATGAGATGGAGATGGGTCAACAACCTCTTGGTTCACTCTAGGAGCTCAGTAAGGATCCATATTTTTTGGTTGTCCCTTTTCAACTTGCATAGGAATAGTTGGTTGCATTTAGGGAAAAATAGGCATTGAGGGTCTTGGGGAAAATTTTCTAGCTTGAATGAGGCTATTTTCAGCTCTTATAGCCATCTCATATGCATCGAGAAGTGTGTTTCACCCATATATTGAATCATTACCAAAATTTCACTATTAAAAGCCCTAAAAAATATAGAAAATCATGTTGAGCTAAAGGTCTTACCAGCAATGGGATTCTATCCCAAGTCATTTGGAAACATAGGTTAAAGTCTATCATGTGTTCATGAGGATCCCTCTTGATAGTGGTCAGTTATCCCACCAAAGAAAAATGGTTGGATTTTTTGTCAAAATGCTTGCAAAGGGGGTCTCCCAACTAGTCCCAAGTGTTTATTGAGTTCACTCTCAACCCCCTAAACTGTTGCAATGCCTTGCATTTGAAAGATGTTGCTAGTAATCTCACTGCAACATTCTCCTTGGTGATATGGTGAACTACACAAAGTGTAGCCATATATTTTATATGCTCATTTAGTGTAGCGTGCTCTTCACCAATGCAAAATGGCACACTTTTCAAGGATTCCATAGGGATATCATCATGTTTTTTCAAATTTAGTGGGCTTCCTTGATTGAAAGGAACAAAACCATGATTCCTAGGTGCAACCATAATAACCAAAGGTGATTGATTTATTGGGATGTGAGAAGATACCATTTCTAAGGTGGTGTAGAATGGACTTTTCTTGTGCTATTTGGGATCCTTTTCAATGCTCTTCCTTTTATCCTAGGTGGAGAAATTTGTATATATTCAAAAGGAACTGAACTTCCCCAAGTTTGCACTCTTCTCATACACTTCTTATGCACTATTTTCTTCAAAACTAGGTATTAGAGTCATCAGATGTGTTAAGAAATACTTCAAAAATCTTGTAAACTATTGGTACATATCAAAATGAACAATTATAAGTTTATTTTTTAATTGTTTATATTTCAAATAGTCCCATAGGGCATTGTCAAAAACTACTATCATTGAGAAGTGCACCCTTGCTAAGCTGCAAAGCTTAGCCTACTAGTGAATCATGGGGACTTTTCCAAGCTATCGATCATCTAAAATGGAAAAAACCTCCAAAGAGGGTTGGTTCCCTTTGGTTTTATCACCTATCCTAAATTAGACTACTATTACTACTGATGGAAAGGGGTAGGCAGATGACATGAAATGAATAAAAAAGTTATGCACCAATTATAATGACCTGCACTATTTTTTTGACACACAATCTCTTAGTTTTTTTAGTTGGTGTTTACACAACTCAAGTGTTTAACATATTCATACATAGGTTTTTCATAGGAAAGTTGAAATGTTTGCAATCTATATAAGGAAAATCAAGTGCTTTCACAAATAAAGAATTTAAACTTCAATGACATAACCTATGACCTACATGAAAGATACATGTTCTACCTAAAGGTGTTGGAAATGAGACAATACATTTGAGTATTTAACATAAAACACATAAATATACATCAAGCATCACTTGCACATAATGAGACAGTTGTTGAGAAGGCATGATACTAAATTTTATTGAAGAAAAGTGTTCTTACAACAAATACAAGTCTAAAATATGCATCTTGTGCTTTGAAAATGTGTTACAAAATGTATTTCTAGTGTTGTGATTGAGAAAAATGAGTTATAAAATGTATTTCCATTGTTGTGACTGAGAAAAATGAGTTACAAAATATATTTCTAGTGTTGTGACTGAGAAAAATGACTTACAATGCTCATTATTTTTGCTTCTACAACTCAAAAACATGAAATAATTAATTGAAAATGAAAGCCTATGGGTCCTATATATCACGCCCAACATAGGGGAGAATATAGAGATGAATTTTGACAAGTTATCAAGCTGATAAGTATCGCAACCTCCTTTGCATGCCCAAGAAGCTTTCCTTGTTTGACTTGGTTTTTTTAGCTCCTTGAAATATGCCCTAGCTGATTATGAAGCTCCTAGATCTTTGGGAGAAGTTTGAACTTCTCCTAGACCCTCAAACTGCCCTTGAAACACTCCACCTATTGTCCTTGTCATCCTCTTTACCTTAACTGCTCCAAAATCCTCTCATAGATGCTTGTATGTTATCCCTTAAGTAAATAAAGACCACCAAATGGATAACCTCCTTCATAAATTCCAAAACTACCCTTTGCATTAAGATCTAGGGCATGTGAGAGATTCTTGAGGTGGTCAAAACCTCTCTCAAGTTATGAGAATCCTTTAAGAGCAATTTTGGACCACCCGACATCATCACACAATTGTCCCTTTGCATTCCCACCCCACACCCATATATTAACTTAACCTTCATCATTTTGCATCAAATAATGTCATTCCATCTTGTAAACTTTTCTTTTGAAGAAAAAGAAAACTAAGCACCTATTTGATTAAATTAGAGGGGTTTCACTTTGTCATTGTCTTTTGTGTCTTATTAGATTTGAAGTGACTGATCTATTTGTAGTTTTGAATTCCCACTATGAATTTCACCAATGATTTTCATCAAACAACTGTTCTTTGCCTCCTTATTATCACTCCACAAGGTTCTCTATACTGCAAAAGGTATGTCTCAAAGTTTGAGACTACGAGTCTTTAACATTTTGTAATTCTTGGGTGAAGGCACTACCATGCACATTTGTCATTGTTAATCTCACTATGGAGCATACACCTACTATCACTTTTTTAAGACCCTATCATTTATGACAAGATCTCCATATTGTCCCCCCATTTGCATGTTGTTGCATGAAGACTATCATACTCATGGCACTATAATTTGCATTATTTTTGGTGGGTTTTCCTTCTAAACCTTATCTCTCTTTGCCATTTATCTTTCCACACATTGTTAACATCACTTAAACCCTGGCACTTGTTGTAAAATTTTAAAACCACCACCCTTGAAATGCTTCATGCACCTTACTATGATCTGATTTTTCATAATGAAGCCACGTGTAACCTTCATCATGTCCCTTACTATCACCTTGAATCATAATAAAATCATTAATTATTCATGACACCACTTTCTTGTTGTATTTTCAACTATGTAATAACAAGGGTTTCATGGGGAACTTATCACCTTATATGGCTTCTATTTGACCTCCTATGAATTGACTTATATAGGGGCTATTATTTATGAACTCTATTGTCCTATCATGTGTTTTCCTTATGCCCGTTTCTTCTAGTCCTTCTATGACTTATCTTCCAACTGTAGGCTACCCTCTTACCTTCTGTCATAAAACAATCACCCATAAGTATATAGAGTTTAGATTTCATTTGTAGATTGTCATAGGTACACTAGACTATCATCTCTATTGTATGTTATGGCCTTTTTGTGAAATTGGTTTTTCTATGTTCATAACTCTCTAATGCCATATGTTTGTATTCTAAATTCATATTTCATATAATTTTTTCCATCCTATGGCCTTTCATGCTAGTTGTGCAGATTGCTTTTAACAATGTTCAATCTATCTATAGGAAACTCTATCCATTGTCAAGAAACCAGGAAGCCTCTCAATGTATAAAAATAAGGTATAAAAGTAGCCTAGTCCTTGACCTTTGAGATATGACCATATCTTTCTCTTAAACATCACTATCATATAACTAACTTAACAGGTATTTGCTTGCATATGTTGTGTTCATCACACTTGCACTTATCATCACTAGTATTGGAGACTATTACCTTCTTGGGACTTGGAACATGAAATTTCCTATGCAAATCATTCTCATATATTTTCACACAATGTGTATAAAACTACCCCTTCCACAATGAAACTAGTTCACTGCATTTTTCATGATTTCATAGTCCTTATCCTAGGACTGTGGACTCCCACATTATGTGTCAATTACAAACTTAAGGGATGCCCTCTAGTCTCATGGCAGACATATGACTACCTCTATGTAACTAGAATGTGCAACTCAACTCCTCTTGTTCTCATGATATTCATGTGGTTGTCCTATATGGATTGTATAATCCCTTTTGATGACTACCATTCTCAAAGAACAATACTATCCTCCTAAAAGGACTCACATGAAATGTTTCTTGGTTGTGATGATTAAATTTCTTTTAATTTTTTATCTTCTTCATATGAAACTCTCCATTGATTCTAGACACCCTATTGTCCAATGTGACGATCATTTATTTTCATGACTTTGTGTTATTATAGATCTTTTATCATTTCTTTGGTTGATCCTTCTATCATTTTCTATCCCCAATTTCTTGTCATTTTCTTCATGGTGCTAACCACTTGCCCTCTTTTCTTTTGCATGAAAATATCATCCATAGGTAACTACCTTTTCATAGACTATCCCCTTCATTTATATTCATACCTAGATGTTTTATTGGATATATGATTGTGATCTCCTAGTGTATTTCCTTCTCCAAGTTGATGAATATTTATCACTGTAGAAGATTTCCCTTTGAAAATTTGATCATACTATTTTCACTTGTGTTTTGATTGTCATGGAAAACCTACTTTTTTGGGTCTCTAACTAACCTACATAGTATACACAACTCAATTGCAGTAATGTTAGGGGCTCTATCAAGGTTTCATCAACAACTCCTTTACTAAATTAATGATGCCTACCACATCAATTATGCAAGCAACTAATACCTCTTAGCACTTCCATGTGATCTACAACACCCTTTATACCTTTGTTCATACCTTTTTCCACTATCACTCGACCATCTTACAACACCTACAACTAAAAGTTGTTGCTCCTTTATTTTATGGCTACTATTCAACCTAGTAATGATTGTCCTTGATTTGGTCATAGGATTTTTCCTTGTACAATACTATGATTCCTCTTTTAACATCATTGCCACCATCTAATTTGTGATCAAAGGAACATATATACTACCTAATACATCACCAATTGGGATTTTCATCCAACAGATATTGTTGGAGGCCTAAAAAAATAATGCAAAGGCTAGAATAAGAGTAGAGGAGTTTATCTACAATGGTATTTAGAGATGTTATAGAAAAATCATAAGGAGAATACACATTCGTTTCCTTCTTAGTATCCCTTTGATGAACCATATTTGAGAAGGGTGTGGAGTCACTTTAGATTTCCCTTTCCTAAATGATATGGCATATAAGAAAAAAGATCATTGTCATTTCAAGTTTGTACTTCAATGATGTCTACCCTCAATGTACCTTCAACTAGGTTTTACTATCCCTTCATTTCCATTATGATTATGCTCTATTTCTCCTTGGTTTCCAAACTATGAATAAAGTCGAAACCCTATCCTTTGTCGCTATACTATCTCATGGATGCTCTAATGCCATGACCTTGAATATCGTGTTCATCACTTGGTCATTCATAGTTAAAGTACAAGAAAAGGAGAAAGCATTGTATTGTTACTTGCTACAAGAAGTTCTTGCACACAAAATAACTTTAGAAACCCTACCAAGTGCTATAAAATGTATTTCAAGGCAACACTAAACCCTTAAAATGACCATCGCGGGGTATTCTTATTCAACTTTTCTTTACACATCTCATGGGAATTTTACAAATAAAAGACAATATTTCAACCTTAAACACCCTACGTTGCTTATTTGGAAAAAAATCCCAAAGGATAATATACCTAGTAATAGGGTGAATAGTGTTGAAGCTTCACTTTGAAGAATTTGACACGTGTGGGTATGATTTTTCATAGAATCCTAATATTCCTCCAATGCTTAGTAACATTTCCTCCTTTTAATAGCTACATATCCTCTTTGTGTCATCTCTAAGGGAGACTCTTTCAACTCTCTTGCAATGTGGGGTTTTACCTTGCTATAAGGTAGCAACAACAACCTCCCCACCAAGACAACAACCTCCTTAAACTCCTTAAAACATGTGTAATCTCTCCCTTTAGAAACTATGCAACGTGGCATTGAAATCTCCTAAAACTTCTGCAACTTGATTGAATCTCTTCATTGCAGCATAATAGAAACCCTAACACCCTTCATGATGCATGATTCAAATGAAGGAAGATTAAAAATTTTCTTACTTGGAACCTAAAACTTAGCAAAGTTTTATCCTCTCCTTTTTCTTTTAAAAATTTCTTGACAAAGATTTAACTTTTAGAAAATTTTCCTTAAAAATTTTTGAGGAAAAGATTGAGTAGATGATGGTAAAAATACTAATAGTAACATGGGTGTTAAAATTCAAAAAAGCATAACCAACCTAGTTGTTTACCAACTTAGTGAGCCATTATATTATGATTAAGTAACAAGTTATGAAAAGTCAAACCAATACCTATCAAATAGTTAGTTTGAGTTAAACCTTAAGTCAAGGTGGTTTCTAAGTCAAGTTAGAGGTGTATGAATATACGACTCCACTTCTTAAGGAAGTGATTGAAATTTTTTCAAAACTTTGGCCAAAGTAATGCAAAAGTCTCTACTTGCATTATTTGGTTCACTATTATCCAAATTGCATAACCAGACAGATGGGTCATATTTAGAGAATTCTATAGTTGTATGGTTGATTGGTTATGTAGGACAAAACACTAGAAACTTACATGAAATACTTGTGGGTTCCTTAGTCTATACTCATCATGAAGGGTAGGGCCACTTCCTGTTGGAAGGTGTGCAGGGGACTACTAGTTTGTGGTTGGAGGTAAAATGCTCCGGTGATGCTCACCCTCTTGTAGATGATAATGCTAAGGCTTATGAAACAAAAATATTAGAACATATATGGAAGACTTGACCTTAAACCTATATTGTAATTTATAAATTTGTATACTTGATAGTTTATCATGAATGAGTTGTAATTGGAAAGTTCTATCTCATTTTCAAGTTCAAATGTACTATAGTTTCAAAAAAAATGATGTTCATACTTTCATATTTGAAATGTGCATTGAATGATGTATGAAAAAGGATTTTTTTTACATGCCTATTTTTAAGCAAATGATTTATTTTACATCTTTGGTAAAAACCTAAGTAGTTATTGTGTAGTATGAGTTAGTATGTTACATGCATGTAGTTGCATGTGGTTGCATGTTGAGTTGGTTGTTTTTCGAGTCACTTGGGACTCGTGCATGTTGTTGGTTTCAATTTGCATGCATGTAGAGAATGTGGGAATGACACATGGCAATCTTGGACACCCATGTACAAGTGATATGAATATGTTAATTCCTTAGTGCATTGTGCAAGATTGTATTGTAATTTTTGAGACACCATTATCTTGTTAGATTTATTCTAGACTTTGTATCAGAGTGTAGTATCACTTGCAAGAGCATAGACTCTGGAAGTTGTATTGTATTATTTTTTATTGTAATACAACTAATTTGTACTTTTTTGTGTGTTAGTTTTTTTTTTGAAAGGTTTTTCTCAAGTAAATTTTGTGTCTTATGGTTGTTGAACAAGAAAACTAAGAGGGGGGGTGAATTAGTTGTCACAGATTTAAGCATTAATTCATTCACTATAACTAAAACTTAGCACTACTTAGTAGATTAAACATTCAATACTAGTGCAGAAACTGAAAATCATCACATAAACACAATAACACTAGATTTACATGGAAAACACAATAAGGGAAAAAACACGACGAGGATTAACTCACACTATAGAGAATATCAAAATCGATCACAAGAGGCTCACTGCCTGAGAAACAAGGCTCACTACCGGAACAAGGACTCACTATTCAGAACAAGGACTCATTGTCCAACAGGGATAACAACTCGGAGGGCTCACTACCACAGAGATACAAAGAAGATAAAGAAGACTTGTTATAGAGAGAAGACAATCTCAATGTAACAAAGGATTCCACCACAATTCACTCAATCCACTTGCAGACATGCATGAATGATAGAGTGCACCTTCAGCTCACTGCTTTTGAAAACTCAACATTTTGGCTTCACATTGATCTTCCATCATCATACACACACATTTATTTTCACTTATCTTTATTCTCTTTGTGCTCTTGTCTCTATTTTCTTTGTTCTCTTCTCTGCTTTTTCTTCCCTAACTCGTTCTACATTTATACCATCTTCAAATTTGAAACATATCCAAAGTCGGCCATCCAAGTTTAAATTCAAATTAGGTCGGTGCCAAAACATCCTAGGGTGGAATTAGAATGAGGGAAACCAAAACAAACGCTTCATCAAGACCCAAATAGATCCAACATGCTTCTTTAACTCTGAAAGTAGTATTCCACACAAGGTCGATCAAACTAGTGTAAAACACAGAACAATTAAGCATGAACTTTCCAAATACCAAAATTATCTTCAATACAATAAAAAAAACTCAACTCTAGAATCATAAGTCATAATACTTCATCAAAGAGAAATTTGGACCAACAATATATCTCCTAGACCTCAACCAAAAACATAGAAAACCACAGTTCACAACTAGTGAACACAACTCACACTATACAATGAATCAATAACCAAAAATTAGGATATAGTAGCTTCCAACAACCATGATCAACATATTTGAACCATACAAATATAGGAGAAAATCCAGAGAAAAACCCGGAGCAAACATTGAACACTTGCAACATATCTTCATTACAATTTTTTTAATATCCTCAACATATACAACCAATAACATGTATCCATGACACTAATGACAATAAAAATCAATTGATAACCAATTGACTAGTTGACATCAATGACAACACCTTCAATCTTTCAATTCTTTCAACAATCTCCCCCTTTTTCATTGATGGAAACACATGATGTGAAAAACAATCAAAGACATGATACAACTCTGAATACACTTCTCAAGATTTTTCTTTCTATTTCTCCCCCTTAGTAGATAGTCTTTTATATTCTTCCTCTTTCCTTCACATGCTTCCTCTCCTTTTTCACATGATTCCTCTTTTTTTTCACATGCTTCCTCTCCTGCTTTGAAATCAATGGCAAAGGCAATAGATATTTTACATTGATTTCCCTTTGACATAGAAAACATAATACTCCCAATGACAACACTTGATACTACCTGCTCCCCTTGAGAGGTAGCCACCAAAACATCAGTCCAAATGAAAGATAGATCCATAGATCCACCAAACTGATGCATCTCCATATGCATCTAGTTCAAGAAAGGAGGGGAAATGACCCCTAACTTCTCCCGAAGATACTCAAAAGTATCTTTAGGAAGAGCCTTCATAAATATATCAGAAATATGATCCTTTGTTGGAACATACTCAAGTTTTACTTCATTCTCCATGACCTTCTCTCTCAAGAAATGATATTTGATAGATATATGCTTCGTCCTTGAGTGCATCACATGATTCTTTGAAATGTTAATTGCACTTGTATTATCATAGAAGATAGAAACAGGAGCATCATAGACCACTATGATATCTTTCAATGTTTGTTTCATCCATAGAACTTGTGTACAAAAATATGTGACAACAATACATTCAGCTTCAATAGTAGACAAGGAGAAGTAATCTTTCTTTTTACTCAACCATTCCACCAATCTGCAACCAAGAAAGAATGCACCACCACTTTTGCTCTTTTTGTCATCTACACATCTAGCCCAATCTACATCTGTATAAGCACTTAGAGTAAATTCAATATCTCTAGGATACCATAATCCATAATCCAGAGTGTTATTCAAATATTTGAATATTATTTTAACAAAAACATGTGTTTCCTTAGGATCTTCTTGAAATATAGCCACAACAAACAACATGCATAATATTTGGTCTAGTAGTAGTCAAATATAGTAGTCCACCAATCATATATCCATACTTGCTCTAATCATCCTTAGGTGAATCATCATCTTTAACCAATTTGCAACCAGTCACCATAGGAGTACATACCGATTTGGAACCATCCATCCCAAATTTCTTCAACATCTCTTTCACATACTTAGAATGTGAAATAAAAATTCCTTTCTCTGTTTGATTGATCTATAGCCTAAGAAAGAAATTCATCTCTCCAAACATAGACATTTCAAATTCTTTCTACATCTCTTCCACAAACATCTTACACATGTTTTCATTTCCTCCAAAAATAATGTCATCAACATATACAACTACAATCAAGATTTTTTCATTCTCAATCTTAAAATAAAAATTACTATCTGTCATACCTTTGTTGAAAGCTTTATGAATCAAATACCTATCAACATTACATACCAATCTCTAGGAGCTTGCTTCAATCCATATAAAGTTTTCTTCAATCTACACATCATATTTGGTTGCTCTGACAACTAAAATCCTTCTGGTTGTTCCATGCAGACCTCTTCTTCTAGCTCACCATTCAAAAATGTTGACTTGAAATCCATCTTATAGACCTTAAAGTCTTTATGAGTAGCAAATTCTAAGAACATCCTTATAACTTCCATTCTTGCTACCGGAGCAAAATTTTCTTAAAAATATATGCCTTCTACTTGTGAGTAACCTTTACACACAAGCCTTGCTTTGTTTCTAACCACTTCTTCATTCTCATTCAACTTATTTTTGAATACCCATTTTGATCCAATAATGTTATTCTCTACTAGCCTTGGGACCAATTCCTACGTCAAATGATTCTTCCCAATCTACATAAATTCTTCTTTCATGGCTTCCATCCAATATTCATCTTTACATGTTTCACTTACAGTCTTCGGTTCAATCTCAAAAAGTAAATACAAATTAACTTCAGTAGTAGCTCTGCTTCTAGCTAATACTCCTTTAGTCTTATCTCCAATAATCTGACTTTTTGAATGATTCTTTTGTACATATCTAGGTGTCTTCTAGGTGACATCACCAGAGCATCTTCTTCTCTTTCATCTTATTCATTCTTCTCTTCTTGCTCATCCTTTTCCCATTCTTCCATAATTTCTTCAATTCTTACACAGTTAGGTTCATTAGATTCATATCCATCAATGTTAATTGAATTCTTCTCTATCTCATCAACCTTGACATTTGTACTTTCTACAATCGTTCTCATCCTTTTATTGAAACATTTGTATGCTTTGCTTTTAGTAGAATATCCAAGAAAAGTTCCTTCATCACTTCTTGCATCAAACTTGCCTAAAGTTTCTTCATCTCTTCTGATATAACATTTGCTTTTGAATACCTTGAAATACTTAACAGTAGGAATTCTGCCAAACCATAGCTCATAGGGGGTCTTTGTACTGTTTGATCTTGCTTGAACTTGATTGAATACATAAACAATAGTGTGAATAGCTTCTTTCCAGTAAACTTCTAGTAAACCAGCCTCAGTAATGATTGATCTAACATCCTCTTGAACTATTATGTTTTTCCTTTCAACAAATCCATTCTGCTGAGGAGTTCTTAGAGCAGATAACTATCTCTTTATTCCATGCACTTAACAAAAAATATTAAACTCATGGGAGGTGAATTCTCCACCTCTATCAGACCTTAAGCATTTTATTTTCAAGTTTACTTCATTTTCAACCATAGCTTTGAATGTCTTGAATCTATCTATTGTATCTGATTTCTCTCTAAGAAATTTAACCCATGTGTATCTAGAATAATCATCAATCAAAAGCATAAATTACCTTTCACCTTGTATAATTCTCACTCTTGTAGGACCACAGAGATCTGTATGAACTAAATCCATCAGACTAGTAGTCAATTGTTCCTTTGATATGTAGTGACTTCTTGCTTGCTTTCCAAACTGACAATTCCTGGAGATAGCATTAATAGGCTTTGTAATTATTGGTAAATATCTCACGACCTAAATTGCACTGATCCTTGCCATGTTATCAAAATTCATGTGACACATTATTCTATGCCATTACCAACTGTCATTAATTTGAGTCATAAAGCATTGTCCATCAACACCCTTAAGTTGATAGATATGTCCTTTAGATTTCTTTCCTACAACAATCAATGTTATGGATCCTTTCCAGATCTCACACCTCTCATCCTTAAACACACGATCATATCCTTTACTGCACATCTGACCAACACTCAAAATATTATGCCTTAATCTCTTAACATAGTAGACATCATCAGTATTATGCTTGCCATCAAAATTTATTGAACCTATCCCACAAATTTTAGCACCGGTATCATCTCCAAACATAACCAATCCTCCATCATATTTTTCAAGCTTAACAAAATTTTATCATCAGTCATGTGATGTGAACAACCACTATCAACAACCCAATAGATCTTTTCTTGTTTAGCATGTAGGGTAGAGATAACAATACCTTCATTTTTCTCCTTCTCCGAAGGGCTTTCCTTCACCTATTTTTTAGAATTAGTAGAAGGTTCATCCTTTATAGCTAGGAACAAGAATTCATTGTCATCAGGATCTTCATACTTAGAATCTTCATTCGATATACTAGAATTCTCATTCACATAATATGCTAGATGTTAATCTTCTTTCATTTCTTTTCTTTCTCATATCTTTTTTTATTCCTTAGCTCTTTCTAGACACTTTGCAACACAATGGTCCCCATTTCTCAAAAATTAAAGCATTTAAAGGGTAACTTACCTTCATACTTACCAGAGCCTTTCCTTATCCTTCTCACAAAGTTAGCTTCTATTTCATCAAAGTTTCCTTCATTAGGATCTTAAGCTTTTGTAGCCTTAAAAGTAGTTTCTGATTTGTAGCCATTCCTTAGACTCAACTTCCTCATCTCATCAGATGTCAAAAATCACAACAACAGATCTTTAGTGTGGGTTTTATAATCTATACTCTATTCAATAGCACACACCTTCTCAATATAAGCATCAGGGAGAGTTCGAAGAATCTTCTTTATAATTCTAGTTTCATCTATAGTAGCACCAAGTCCTCACATTCTGACCACTATCTCATCCAATCTTTGTACATTAGCTTTAACATTCTCATCTTCAGCCATATGCAAAAGCTCAAATTATGTCTCCAAATTCTATATTTTTTCCTCTTTAACTCTCTCATCACCTTCATGCACCCTTTCCAAAGCATCCCATACTTCCTTAGCAATCTTCAAATTCTAAACCTTAATCAACTTAGAATGTACTAGACTGTTCTTCAAAATGTACTTCGCCTTATTGTTCGCTTCATGTGCTTTGATCTCATTAGTCGTGCCTGGATCATTAGTAGGAGTGTAAGGATTTGTAAGCTTTCTCCACATCATATTTACAATACTCTAAATATTGTTCCATCAATATCTTCCAAATAGCATAGTTAGTTCCATCAAACCTTGGATAATCATAAGTCATCTTGCCAGCCATCTCAGACCTTCCTCAATTGGTTAAGCTCTTCACCAAGGAACCAAGCTCTAATACCAATTGTTGAAAAAGACAACTGAGAGGGGGGGTGAATTAGTTGTCACAAATTTAAACTTTAATTCATTCACTGAAACTAAACCTTAACACTTCTTAGCAAATTAAACATTCAATACTAGTGCAGAAACTGAAAACGATCACATAAACACAATAACACCATATTTACATGGAAAACCTAATAAAGGAAAAACCATAGTGAGGATTAACTCACACTATATAGAATATCAAAACTGATTATAAGACGCTCACTACTTGAGAAACAAGGCTCACTACCAAAACAAAGACTCACTGTCCAACAGAGCCAACAACCTAGAGGGCTCACTACCATAGAGATACAAAGAAGATAAAGAAGAATTTTTAGGGAGAGAAGACAATATCAATGCAACAAAGGATTCCATCACAGTTTTCTCAATCCACTTACATACATGCACAAATGATAGAGTGCACCTTCATCTCACTACTTCTAAAAACTCAACATTTAGGCTTTGTATTAATCTGCCATACATGCATCATTCACACACACGGATTCACACTTATCTCTATTCTCTTTGTGCTCTTGTCTCTATTTTCTTTTTTCTCTTCTTCGCTTCTTCTTCCCTAACTCATTCTACATTTATACCATCTTCAACTTTGAAACATATCCAAAGTCATCCATCCAAGTTCAAAGTCAAATTAGGTCGGTGCCAAAACATCCTAGGGTGGAATTATAATGAGGGTAGCCCAAACACATGCATCATCATGACCCAAATGGATCCAACATGCTTCTCTAACTCTAAAAGTAGTATTCCACACAAGGTCGACCAAACTAGTGTAAAACACATAGAACAATTAAGCACAAACTTTCCAGATACCAAAATTATCTTCAATACAATCAAAACAACTCAACTCTAGAACCATAAGTCATAAGACTTCATCAAAGAGAAATTTAGACCAACAATATTTCTCCTGGACCTCAACTAGAAACATAAAAAACCATAGTTCACAACTGGTGAACACAACTTGCACTATACAATGAATCAAGAGCCAAAAATAAGGATATAGCAGCTTCCAACAACCATGATCAACATATTTGAACCATACAAATATAGGAGCAAATCTAGAGTAAAACTCAAAGCAAACATTGAACACTTGCAACATATATTCATTACAATTTTCTCAATATCTTCAACATATACAGCCAATAACTTATATCCATGATGTACTAATGACAACAACAATCAGTTGACATCAATGACAACACCTTCAATCTTTCCATTCTTGCAACAATGGTTTATTGCTTAAATCTAAAAATAACTAAATGAATGTGTAATCTTAAATGAAACTATATTCCTTGAAAGATTTAAAACAAAGTTTTGGAACCCTCTCCAAAAGATTTTCATTAGGAAGGCTATTTCTGCACTATGCTTTTCTTACATTCTCATGATGCTAGTTAAGGAAAGGAGACATGAAAAAAACATGGGTATTTTGATCATCTCAAAGTTGATTTCCCCTTTCGCATGTGTTTCATTAATGGAACACCAACCGACTTCAAAGTATCAAGGTGGTTTTGTAATAAACCACCTCCACGTTTTAGAGAATGCAAGCAAAATGTAATATACAAGGTACACAGAGTTTGAGGTTCGAAGCCACTTTTCTTTTTAGTAAAAATAACTTAATTTTGTAAAACTTAAAGTAATATGATCCCTTTAACTCACATGTACCCTTTTTATGATAAAGAATAAATTATTAGGATATTGGTGACATTTTGATGATATTTTTTGATATAACAATACTTGCCAAAATAAGGATAAATTAAAGCATTGCAATAAAATATGATTTTTGAAATCAAGCACTAGGGTCCCCAATTTTTCAATTTTTAGTGACATGTTGTGATAGATCACAACAATAACTATGGTCATAATTGGTCTTGAGGCTATGGGCTTTTACCATAGATTGTGGTTTTGGAAAATTGCTTGTGGTTTCCTTTTTTCACTTTTGTATAAGTTGGATAGAGATTTTATGTGTCTTTTGTATGTTGAGTGTTATTTGAATGTCGTCGAGATTGAGGAGTTGGGTCAATTGTAGTGATGTCAAAGTGTTTATCTAATTAATGCAAGCTTAGTATCTCTTGAATGGTGAAGTTTCCCTGTAAATTCTTGTGTTATGTGTTTTAATGAGTTTGTTTATTTTAATTTATTGTTATATGTTTTTGCATGTTGCTTCTTATCATTTCAATGATTAATCATATGATTCTTTAATCAATTGATTATATTTGATCATTATTATTTTATGCTTTCATTATATTTATTTATTCTATTCTCAACAATTTGATGATGTTTTAATGTCTCAAGATTTGTTATGAAGTATGTCATCCTAAGCACAAAACGTAAATGCTTTGCCACACTATATAATGGGCAACAAGCCACTTTTGGGAAGGAGTTGTCTCAAAATGAGTAAAAGGCGAGTTCAAATAAAGGTGATGCAACTGAAGTTATGATTATGTCTTAGTCTAGGATGTGATAACTAATATATATGAATGATATTGTGTCCAAATTTGTAGGGTTTAAATGGCTCAAAACTAAAGAATTTGTTGGGTTTTATTAGCTTATACATACAAATTTGTTGAATTGGAAATCATAACAATACATCTAAAGAAAAAGACTAAATCAAAGTATAAACTAGTGTTAAAAAGAGTGAAGTATATACACTCTTCTCCTCTACAACAATGTATACTTATCTATATGAAAAATGACTTTATAATTTGAGTTTTATAAAAATAAAATAGAAAAAAAAAACATATAAATCTTATATATTATTGGTGACTTTCAAGAGTACATGAAAATTAAAACATTGTAGTATGATCTGAAATGTTGATGTAAAAAAATGCAACACAGTTTTAATCCAAAAATCTTATTACTACATGAAAATTCTTATAAATAATATATCATTACATAATAAAACCTTAATTGAAATGAGTGAGTTATTTGCCATCACATTAAGTGACAATAGAACACTAATTGAAATGTGTGGAGTCTTTGAACCACCAACACAAACCATGTCTATTTAAGGGAGAGGGGCCTATAGTGGGTCACCCTAACTTCTTGCTTCTCAGAGTTCTTAGTGGAAATTTCAAATCACTCCCAAATTTGTACAATAGCTTATTTGGCAAGTCCCCTACTTATAATTAAAGTTTCAAGGCCACGCCATCAAATATGATGCCACATCAACATGCTTTTTGTCAAGGTGTCCAGAAAGGTCCAAAAACAAAGTGAGACCAATAGTGGAATGCTGATGTGACATGACATGATTTGTACATTTTTGTACTTTATGAATAAAAATTGTTTCATAATTGAATATTAAAGTGTTCCACTATGGGGGGGCGAGAGCCCTAGCTCGGTTGGCTAAATCTTTCTTGTTGCAGGAGGTTGGTCATGAGGTCTAGTCTCCCCCACCCCCGTGATACTAGAAGGCGTGTCACCGATCAGGTTAAAAAGTTTACCAGGAGCACTACAATCCTTGCAGTCTAAAAAAAAATGTGCTCCACTATGGGACCCACTACTCACTACTTCTATCCTCACTATTATATCCGGACCCACTATTGACCCCTCTCCCTTACCTTCAAATTCAAGGAGAATGAAGTCCCAACTAAAATGAGTGCATTGTTTTAGCCACCAAACCGTGTCCATGTGTCTGTTTTGCTTCCTTTGTTGAAATGTAAGCCCTATTAGATAAAGTTGATGGCCCTTGGAAAAGACCTGTCATTTATCTTTAACAGAGCAGATTATTTTCCCTGTTATAGGTAGGGCCACTCACGAGTGAAAGATGAGGTTATCCGTACTTAGACATTTCCTTATCCATACGCCATACTTCTAGTAATTGCGCAAATTTCCAAACGTGTAAGTTGCAGAAGCCATCCAGGGAGCTCGGAGTGCATGTAAACCGTCCCTTACGATATTTTAGATAGGAAATTTGCGCAACTGAAAGCGATCTATACGGTAAAACTTTTTCAAGGGGCACGTATTGCCGACAAAGCTTTGAAGGGTGGTGGGCCTTCACGTCTTATCCGCCTGATGTTGAGATCTGTCTAACCGACCTAAGAAAGGCACGCGTCAGTCGAAGATGGATCCGACGGCTCCCGTAAGCCTCGTCGTAAACGTGTCCTTGGCTAATTCGCTATAAATTCGCGCTCTCTTCCGACTATTTTCACATCCAAACTATCTGGCTTACTGAAAACTATTTTCTTGGTTGTGTTGTTTTTATTTGCAAGTTTCTCTGTTGCAATGGCGGAAGAAAATACACCAGAGCATCAAGATCGCGGGCTCTTCGGTTTGTTTGGGAAGAAGAAAGAAGAGGAGGCACATCAGCAGCATGGCAGTGCTGTGGATCCGCACGGACAGGGACACGTGGCCGGTGTAGCTCCGTATGGGCAGGGACACGTAAGCGAGGTTCATGGCGAAGGTAAGAAGAAACAAGAAGGGGGCCACACGGGAAAGCTGCATCGATCCAACAGCTCTTCTTCCAGCTCTGTAAGTTTCGGTTGGCTATGACTATTTTAATTTATTTTAGTGGAAGTTTACTCGCATAGATCTGATGAAATAACTGTGTATCCTCTCTTCTGAGATAGGTTTTTTTGATGCTTTATTTGAATGCATTTTTGAAGTTTTCTGCCACTTCTATTAGACTGTAGGTGTATGAACTATGGAGCTCTTTTGGTTTATGATATCCATTCTCTCAAATTTGTCTGAGCTATTATGGTGTCATTTTTTATGGTTTAGGGTTTTAGTGTTTAATAAGCCTTGATCTTTGATCTTCAGTTAGTTTTTGGAAGCGCCATTAAATCTCACCTACAGATCAATACTTTCTGCTTTCTGCTGTATTCTATCTCGTCTTTTTAAACTAAATTTGGTTTTATTTTGTTCCATCCTTGATATGATCTCCATGATTATGTACTTAGCAAGTCTTGATCCATTATCTTGTGGTATAACAGATTAACTTCTTCAACGGAGCAGGGGTTTAGCTGACTCAATTTCTCAAAATTGTATTTCCTGTGTGTATTTTGTGTTATCTTTACTTTCATTAATTAGATCTGACTTAATTGTTTTGCTTCATTTGAAGCTGAAAACCTGACAGCCGCTTTATGCACATATCAAGTCTTGATTTTGAGTTATTCAACTATACTGCAGACCAGGGGTCACTCTGTATTGATTTTGAGTTATTCAACTATACTGCAGACCAGGGGTCACTCTGTACATTCTATTTTACTCTTTTTTTTTTCACTGAAATGTAACTGATCTGATGTTTTGCTTCATTTGAAGCTGAAAACCTGACAGCCGCTCTATGCACATATCAAGTCTTGATTTTGAGTTATTCAACTATACTGCAGACCGGGGGTCACTCTGTACATTCTATTTTACTCTTCACTGAAATGTAACTGATCTGATGAAATGAACGTGTTTACAGTCTAGCGAAGAGGAAGATGAAAAGGGAGAGAAGAAGAAGAAAAAGAAGGGTGGATTGAAAGACAAGATAAAGCTGCCTGGAGGACATGACAAGAAACAGGACGAGTACGGCCATGGCAAGACTGAAGAACAGGGTGAAAAGAAGGGATTGATGGATAAGATCAAAGAGAAGATTCCTGGACATAACAAAGAGGAAGAAAAAAGGCATTGAGAAGAAGTGTGTAGATATGTTTTTGTTTGAAGCATATACTGTGGGTTGTATGTATGCCGCTCATCTTCTATATATAATAAGAATGTAATGGTTTGTGTTTTCTTGTAATTGCAATGTTTTGTTGGGGCCCTCTGTTTTTCCTCTGATCTACTTTGAAGAGGGTATTTACTTGAGAGGAGTTCAACCACTTGGGAAGTTGCGACTTCTAAGTGGTTTAAATAAGGTGAATTGGGAAGTACCTGGGGTTTTTATACCTGTAGTATTTGTTTTAAAAATTTGGGCTGGCAGATTACTTTATACCCACCACTATATTTGCAGGGGTTGAGCACATAACCATTGTAAAGTGATAAAAAGTTAAAAAACTAGTAATCATAATAAAGACTGCCATATTTGATGATAATCATTTTAGTTTTGTGTAATTGAAATAATAACATTTCTAAAATCATGATGGTTTTGGAGGATATGGGAATACAT
Source organism: Sequoia sempervirens (assembly GCA_007258455.2). Classification (NCBI taxonomy): domain Eukaryota; kingdom Viridiplantae; phylum Streptophyta; class Pinopsida; order Cupressales; family Cupressaceae; genus Sequoia; species Sequoia sempervirens. The sequence continues at coordinate 817,459,417 of VDFB02270651.1, forward strand.
TTTTTTAAGCTTATTAGTAGTTATACAATTTGTTATTCTTATATTTATAAAATAGTTGAAAAATAATTTATATAAAATTAATGTCTATCATATACACTCATATTCACATTCACAGATCAAAGTATTTTTACTGTAAATATTTTTATTAAAGCACAAAAATATAAAAAGACAGATACTTACATTTGCAGGCCAGATAATAATTTAATACTTTTGAGTATTGCTAATCTCATACATGCATGTGTCTATAATAGTGAACATCAATTTGCCTTTTTTTATTCCAAAATAAATTATCTAATTTGCATTTAAAGAAAAATTCATGGTGGAATGGGAATTGCAATCCTTTCTACTTCACAAGGAATAATGACTCGAGAAGCTCGACAAAAAAAAAGGGAGGGGAATTATTATGTATTTTATGGTAACTCCAAAACAAAAAGTAAATAGCTGAAGAGCCTTGTATTTACAAAAAGTAAATCGCTGAAGAGCCTTGTATTTTTGCCTCCAATATTGAAATGCCGCCAAAATAATATTGACAAAAGAGTTTCTTCATGATATTCATGAATACTGAATATTATTCAGTGTCAGCAATTTGGCTGACAAAAAAAAGCTATTTAATAAAGATTCAATTTATAAAAAAAAAAGAAACAAATTCTTTATTTTTTGTTATGTTAAATGTCTTTTATTTAAACATAATGAAATTTTTTTCCTCTTTTAGAAATCAATGTAATAGTTAATAACTTTCCCTACTTTTCAAATTGAAATCACTGCAAAAAAATAATCACTGCAAAAAAATAATCACTGCAAAAAATAATCACTGCAAAAAAATAGGAGTCTAGTTCAAAATGGGTACCAAAAAGAATTTTGTCGTTGTTGACGGCGTAGTTACCACAGCATATCCTAATGGTATGTTTTTAGTCCACCTAGATAACGATTTCGAGGTTTTAACGGTTGTATTAGGTAAAATGAGATATCGAACAATACGAGTAGTACCGGGAGAGGTGTGGTTTCTAACGATGTGAGATGTGCTAGCAAGTTAAACTTAAGTATATCAAAAACACATTCTTTTCTTCTTTCCAGAAGGAATTATTTTCCTGTATGCGGGCCCTTGCTAACAGTGGTGGTCGACGGGTGTTTTTATATATTATTTGTTTGAGGATAAACTTTCTGAAAATTGTGGACTTAAGAGATTAAACGGGTATAATAAATGTCATATTTTAAGGATTTTTATATATATTCAAGTATATGTTCAACTTAGATAGGTTCTAATTGTAGAGGTTGATTTGGTCTTAAAAAATGCACTTAAGCTAAAAGAAGTTGGGCCTTTCACATAAGATTTGTTAGGTCATAAAGTATCCTTGAAGGGAAATAGTTTAATTTGTGGGCATAAAGAGTGTTAATTATAGTTTTTTTTCTTCTATTTATTTGTTAGATAAAAAATATGTATAATATAAGATTACAAAATAATGTTATAAAATATATCTTAGGATAATTTTTATGAGACACACAAATTCAACCTTCAAAAATATCAAATGGTCTTTAAGTGCAAACATAATGAGAAAATCATGCAACTATTCATCCCATGCATACAGATGCACTTTATAAGCGTGATTCCACAATAGTACAATTTTTGGCTAAACTAGACACTCAAATTATTTTTTAAAACTAAATCTATAGTGGCTAAACAGTGAAGAATTTAAAGATGATAAAAATTAGTCTCATCGCATTTTGTCTGTAGATTTTAAAAATATTTTT
>VDFB02270651.1:817462348-817479524 GCA_007258455.2 Sequoia sempervirens
CACATACCCTCAATACACATCTAATGATGTATTACATCTATACTATAAAAGAGTTTAATACAAATTGTAAAATCTCTAACTATACTCTCTTAATTTTTAACCTAGGTTTTAATATATGAAGTAAATAATTCAATTCTTTCAAATTAGGAAGGTAAAATATTTCTTTTCTAACATCACAATTTGGTATCGCATGAAGGAAATCATATTTGAGAGAATGGTATATCTATGAGATCTAATAATGGCTATAAAATTATAGAGGGAGTGAGGTGCCTTTTTCTTTAATTCAAGGGTTAATTCCTCCCATCTCTTCCTCACAAACTGGAAGGTGTTATCAATAGATGTTGTAACTAGTTGCTTCATCCCAATGTCTCAAGGGTTAATTCCTCCCATCTCTTCCTCACAAACTGGAAGGTGTTATCAATAGATGTTGTAACTAGTTGCTTCATCCCGATGTAGTCACTTTCCTTGACACTCATTATTTTCCTAGCTACACATTTATAGCTCAAGAGCTCTAACCACTCATCAATAACTATATTGGGATCTTTAGATTCTTTCCTTAGCTAACATGTTATCAATAGATGTTGTAGCTAGTTGCTTCATCCCAATGTAGTCACCTTCCTTGACACTCATTATTTTCCTAACTACACATTTATAGCTCAGGAGCTCTAACCACTCATCAATAACTATATTGGGATCTTTAGATTCTTTCCTTAGCTACAAAGCAACATATTTCTCCTTTTCAATATATTCCTACAATATTTCACCCCTTGTTCATTCTTGATATAAGAGGCTAGTGCTTTAATCCGTAAGTACCTCACAAAAATTAGAGGATTTCATTATGTTTGATCTAAGAGTAGAAGATTATGCAAGTAAAACTCACATAATTGATCTTGCATATCCAATATAGAGTTAGAGAAAGTTTATAAAAAAAATAAAAATATATTCATTGAAATTGGCAAATCACTAATTAGTTGGCTAAATTGAAAACACAAGTATTTTTCTTGCAAAAATAGTGTATAAATTCTTGTAGGGGGTCTACACTTTAAAATTTGTGCAACCTTGTCTGCTACTTCTTCAATCTTCACTTTCAACTTTTTTATTTCTGCATCTTTCTACTCAAGTGTCCTGGTGTGCTTTGACATCAACTCAACTTTTTATTTTTCACATTCCTTCTTCTCAAAGAACTCTTGGGTTCTTCTCCTCAATTCCACACCTAAGGTCACTATAGATGGCCCAAAGGGAATTGAAAGTGAAGGAATTGGAGCCTAGGGTACTAGTTTGTTTTTTGCTTCTATGATAGCAAGATCTGCCAATTCATCCAACCTAGACCCACTCTCATATTTACAAAGTTTTGCTCCAACTCCTCAATTCTTTTGTCCCTCTCACTTTCTCTTTACTGGTGTGTTTTCAACAAACCTTTTAATTTCTTAATTCTTTCCATAGCCTCTTGTTATTTTTTTCCAATATCCTTTCTATCAACAAAAAATTCATCTCTTTCCAAAAAATGGCCATTCTTTTCGCTCATATATTCATTACCCTCTAAATCAGAGATCTTTCGGGTTATTTTTCTTGTTTTCTTTGCAACAAAAGTATCCTCTAAATGAGATTCAAAGGTGCTTGTAAAATTTCATGACTGTGTATTAGGTGCATTTTCATTACCAAGGGAATTCCCCTCCCAATTATGAGTCAATCTCAACCATAACATCTCCCTTTTTTTTAATTTTTAACTAACCCTCTCATAACACCTTTCCTCTTTAGGTGGTGTGATTGCCTCCTAGGCTATGTGAATTTATTCTACCCTCTTGTACCTATGTAGAAGAAGATTCGCCTTTACTTTTTTTGGTTCTTGGTGTTATGCTAGAGGTGGGAATTACTTGGGTATCTCCTACTGTCCGGATGCTCAGAGGTTGCAGGTTGAGTGTCATGCAGGCTCTACTCCTCTGGCTCTCCTATGTTGTGGGTAGGTGATGCAACAGGGGAGCTAGAAGGTATTTCTATATATGATACAATGTGTTCTTCTCTTTCTGGGACATCAAGTTCTTCAAGGATGGTGTTGATATGGTTGCAGTTTAGAAAACTTTCCTATGAAACATGTGGAAATTGAATTCTCAAACTCCTTTTTATCAACAAGGTGACTAAGCAAAAATGTGATAATACTGTGTTACTCCTCTTCCTTTTATCCTTGGAACTCATTCTTTTCAACAAATTGTAAAGAATATTTGGAGCATTTACAAGCCTATCATGTTGAAGATGGTTTAAAATCTTAAAATGGACTATATACAACAATGATTGTCTGCCATCACAGGTTAAGTATTTGATTATGAAAGAAGCTACTAAAGCCCATGTCCATGGTAAGGATAATCTTTTTGTACCTTGAGATGATGAGTTTAGGTTTTCTCCATGTTCTCAATTCAATCTTGGGAGCTATGGCATCTACCTCACTAGGAACTCTTCTCCTTCCCTTGGCAGTCCTGATATATTAGAAATGGTGGCTTCTAAAGCATCCAACCTTAAACCTCTTCCTCTCGCTTCATCAATTTGAAGTGTTGGTATGTGGCAACTAATCATGCTATACTATACATCTTAGCATGTATCCTTCTTTTTTGCGTTGTCACTGAAAAAGGAAAAAACAACAAAAAAGAAAAGAAAAACCGACTTTTTAGAACCCTAATCTGGAAGCTTGTAAGCTTGTTAAAAAGGGGTTCAGATGGGGGTTATAGTATGATGAAAAACAAGATTATTCACAAGATTGTAATATTTTTTGCACTGGATAATAAAATCATTGGATGACTGCGGTTTGGTGGATGTAGTCCGGATTGGGTGAACCACGTTAAATGCTCTGTGTTATAATTTATTTTGTGTTTTAGTTTATCTGTTTATTAATTAAATCTGTATTTAATTGTTAGATATTTGCCTTTCTAACCCTAACAAGTGGTATCAAAGCGGGTTGTGTTTCGATTATCGTCAATAGGAAGGTCTCACGGTTGAGTGGGAGTCATGGCAGATGAGGGTAAGAAGGTTGAGAAGTTTAATGGGAAAAACTATCAATTATGGAAGATGCAGATGGAGGACTACCTCTATCAGAAGGATTTATGGTGGCCATTGGAAGGGAAAACCAAGAAACCCATGGCAATGTCTAATGAGGACTAGGATATTTTGGATAGAAAGGATCTTGACAGCATTCATTTATGCCTGGCACAATCGGTGGCATTCAATATTACAACAACAAAGGAAACTCAAGAGTTGATGGAAACCCTGGTGAAGTTATATGAAAAGCCTTCTGCTTCGAATAAGTTATTTCTTATGAAGCGTTTATTTAATATGAAAATAGTAGAAGGTGGGCCAGTTACTGATCATTTAAATGAGTTTAATACGGTCACCAGTCAATTAACTTCTGTAAAAGTAAACTTTGATAAAGAAGTTAGGGCTCTTTTGATTATGTGTTCTTTGCCTGAAAGATGGAATAGCTTGGTAATGGCTGTTAGCAATTCTGTTTCTGGTTTGAATACATTGAAATTTGACGATGTTGTTGGTGTTATTTTGAGGAAGGAAATTTGTAGGAAAAACTCAGGTGGAACATCCACATCAGGCAATGTTTTGAATGCAGAAAGCAGGGGCAGAACAAAGGAGAGAGGAAACAATTCTGGAAATCGTGGGAAGTCACGAGGAAAATCAAAGGACAAAATGTCCCAATCTAGAGACAAGAGGGATTGTTGGTACTGTGGTAAGCCGGGTCATTTAAAGAAAGATTGTTGGTCTCAGAAAATTAAAGAAGGAAACAAAAAGGAAGTAAAGAGGAAAATGTGGTAATTAATAAATTTGATGAGGATGCTTTGATTCTTTCCCTTGATAATGTCGATGATTCTTGGGTGTTAGATTTAGGGGCTTCATTTCATGCTACCCCCCATAGAAGTTATTTTCTTGATTATGTCCAAGGGGATTTTGGGTTGGTTTATTTAGGAGATAACAAACCCTATCAAATTTTTGGAAAGGGAAGAATCAAGATTAAGTTGCAGAATGTGAATCATTGGCTATTACATGAGGTAAGGGTATGTGCAGGATCATCATGGAAAAAATAGGCCCTTAAGTGGTGAAAAATTTAGAAAAATTAGAGTTAGACAACTTGACATAAAAATTTGAATAAGTTATATATATTATTTCATAAATATGTAAGAATAGAATATGTAGAAAATTGAATGTAGTTTCTAAACTTCTAGGTTTATTTAAAAAAATCTATTTGGTGAAAATTTGAAATTTCAATGCAATAGTACTTAAATTCGGGGAAAAAGAAGTGTGTCTAACCACCTAACCACAATAAAATGATAATTAATATTTTTTTAATATTTTAAGCATAAGTAGAGGACTCATGTTTGGATGTGATGCATATTTTTATTTTTTTATGTAAATAATTAATTATGAATTTTTATTACAACTTTTAAAAATATAAAAGTGGTATGCGATCACTTAGCTGGTCAAAACTTTATGAAATTCAAATTTTCTTTTCTAATTCTATAGTATGCAAAGCATAGAATGTAACACATGTTTGTATTCAAAAAATGTGATACCATTTGAAAGCTATAGATGTTTTTCAATCAACCTATCAATCAAGACTTTAGTCGTAATTCAAATAGAAAATGAATAATAATTATTTATTAAATTCAAATTAAAGCATAATTTATATTGGTGGAAAGCTGAGAATCTCCTTTAAAATCCCTTTTCATTTCATCAATTTTGGGTTAAAAAAAGTCGTCAGCCACATATCCTACAAATACCCATCATATCGCCACTTTTTGGCCCATCATGATCCTGCACATACCCATAAGGCATGTTCCAAAGTTAAACAAAAAATTAATTTCAGCAGGGCAACTGGATGATGAAGGTTGTGTTGTTACATTTAGTGATAAAAATTGGAAGGTCACAAAGGGTGCCTTAGTGGTAGAAAAAGGTGTGGCACCTTATATCTTTGTAAATGTTATACTGTTCCTTCTACTTTAATTGTTATGGAAAAAAGGTCAATGTTCAGGAATAATTGTTGTAGTTCAGCAGATAGAAGATCATACAGTTGTTGTGGACTCTGAATCAACACTATGACATAATAGACTTGGGCATATGAGTGCAAAAGGAATGAAAGTACTTCATTCAAATAATGTTTTACTAGGTCTAAAATGTGTTAATATGGATTTATGTGAAAGTTGTGTGTATGGAAAATAAAAGAGAGTAAGTTTTTCTCAAGGATGGGAAGCAAAAGAAAGATGATAAATTGGAGCTTGTACATACGGATGTATGGGGACCAGCTCAAGTATCTTCTCTCGGTGGCTCTCAGTATTATGTTACATTCATTGATGATGCAACTAGGAAGGTATGGATTTATTTCCTTTAGTAGAAATCTGATGTATTTGAAACTTTTAAAAAATGGAGAAGCTTGGCTGAGAATGAGATAGGTAAAAAGCTAAAATGTATCAGATCTAATAATGGTGGTGAGTATTGCAGCAAAGAGTTTGAAGATTATTGTTCCTCTACTGGTATTCGTAGGCATAAAATGGTTCCAAGGATTCCATAGGAAAATGGAGTGGCTAAGTGCATGAATAGAACAATAATGGAGCGTGCACGGACTGTGAGATTGCATGTTGGGTTGCCTTTAAAAATGTGGGCAAAGACTATAAACACTGCCATTTATTTAATTAATAGGGGTCCCTCTAATCCTTTGGGTTGTGGTATTCCAGAGGAATAATGAAAAGGTAAGAAGGTGATTTATTCTTTTCTCAAAACCTTTGGTTGTGAAACATTTGCACATGTAGATTCTGAAAATAGAACCAAGCTTGATGCAAAATCAAAGAAATGCATATTTGTTGGATATGGCATTGATGAATTTGGTTATAGGCTTTGGAATTTTGAAAATCAGAAAATTGTGAGAAGCAAGGATGTCATATTCAATGAGAAAGTATTATACAAAGATCTGTTGCTACAGCATGGGAAGAAAGAAAATGATTATGCAGTGTTGGATGATATTCCAAACAATGATGTTCCAATGGTTCCTCATGCTCCGCAACAATAGCAACAACAAATACCACAAACTCCTGTTAGACAATTTTCAAGGATAAGTAGACCTCCAGAAAGATTCTCTCCCTCTTTGTATACTATTTTGTTAGCTGATGTTGGTGAACTAGAATATTATGATGAAGCTATGTATGTGGATACCAAGGTTCAGTGGGAGCATGGAATGGAAGAAGAAATGGATTCCTTGCTGAAAATTCAGACTTGGGAATTATGCAAGTTGCCTGCACATAAAAAGGCTTTACCAAACAAATGGGTTTATAGGATGAAAGAGGAGGATGGAGGTAAGAAGAGATTTAAAGCCAAATTAGTTGTAAAGGGATTTGCATAGAAAACGGGTATTGATTTTGATGAGATTTTTTCTTTAGTTGTTAAAATGACTTCTATTCGTATTGATTTAAATATTGTGGCTGCTGAAGATTTGCATTTAGAATAGTTTGATTTTAAGACAAACTTTCTCCATGGTGATTTGGAAAAGGAAATATAAATGGAACAACCACAAGGATTTGAGGTCAAAGGTAAGGAGAAACTAGTGTGCAAATTGAAGAAAAGTTTATATGGATTGAAGCAAGCACCTCAACAATGGTACTTGAAATTCGATAGTTTTATGGCTGAGCAAGGCTACAACAGGTGTAATTTTGACTATTGTGTTTATTTTAAGAGGTTGGATAATGACAACTACACTTTTATTTTTATATGTTGATGGCATGCTTGTAGCAGGGTCTAACATGGATCACATAAGTGAGCTAAAATAACAGTTAGCAAAATATTTTGCTATGAAGGATTTGGGGGAAACAAAACAAATCTTTGGTATGAAAATTTGTAGAGATAGGAAAAATAGACAATTGTTTTTATCTCAGGCTAATTATGTTGAAAAGGTGTTGCAGAGATTTCATATGGAGAATGCAAAAGCTATCAGCACACCTTTGCCTAGTCATGTTAAATTGACTAAGGATATGTGTACAAAGACACAAGAGGAGGAAAAAAAATGTCCAAGGTACCATATGCTTTAGCTGTAGGTAGTTTAATGTATGCCATGGTATGCATGGGATCAAATATTGCACATGTCATAGGAGTTGTTAGCAGGGATTTGATTCATCTCAGAGTTGAGCATTGGAATGCAGTAAAATGGATTCTCAGGTGCTTGAGAGGTACATCCAATAAATGTTTATGTTTTGGGGGCTCTAATACTGATTTAAAAGGCTATGTTGACTTAGCTTTTGCTGGGGATATAGATACCAGGCAGAGTACCACAGGTTATGTATTTACAGTTGGTGGGACAACAGTGAGTTGAATTTCTTGATTACAAAAGGTGGTTGTTTTATCCACCACAGAGGCAGAGTATGTTGCAATAGAGGTGGAAAAGGAGATGATATGGCTACAAATTTTCATGGACGAGTTGGGAAAACAACAGGCTAGAAATTACTTGTTTACAGACAGCCAGAGTGCTATACATCTTGCAAAGAATTATGCCTTGCATTCTAAAACAAAACACATACAGTTGAGATATTATTTCATTCAGTCAGTGTTGGAGAATGGATAGGTCAAGCTAGACAAGATACATACAGATGCCAATCCATCATATATGTTTATGAAGGCGGTGACAAGGGAGAAGTTGAGCTCCTCTTCAACTTCGGTTGTCCTTCAAGGTTGAATTCAAGTACAACAGAGTAGTGGGGTCCAATGTATTTATTTCCAGTGGGAGCTGTAAGTGCAGTAGTGTCATCCATGATCAGTCTCCAAGTGGGAGATTGTGTTAGTGTGGAGCCTGATTAGTCTCCAAGTGGGAGATTGTTGGTATGTGGTGGCAGATTTTTAGGTTACACATGCACATCATGCACATGCGATTGAACTAAGTTGCAACATTGAAATCAAGAAGCCCAGGTTAACTTTACATAGTAGTTTTTCATCAATAAGTGCTAAAAGTATGGGCTGAAAATTCATCAAATACCATAACAACAATTTCCATTATCACTTCCATTCAAGAATCTACAACTAAAACTACTATGGTAGGTAGAACCATGCATGCATGATAAGAAAACTCAAAGAGAACATCCATAAAATCATGCAATTTTGTCTTCTATTACTGCAAATGCTTTCTACAACAACTCTCCAACCCTTTACAAATGAGGGGAAAGCCCCTATTTATAGTTTTCTAAAGCCCAAATGAATGGCTAGGGTCAATTCAAAATGAGTGGCACAGATTCGATTACATTAGGGTTTCACCTACCCCTCAATATCTAGTAATTTTAAAATACAATTTTGTCTTTCCTTGTTTTGTCACCTAGTGCTCAGGTGCTATAGCAATTTCATCATTTAGCTTATTGCCCTTTTCACTATAGTTGAAACTACTCGAAAGCTTCCTTTGCTTGATGGACTTGCATCATTCTTCATTGGATCAAACGAGCCCATCGGCGATTGGCATCAATTGATTGGTTGCCCCTGATTCGGGCAGACAACTCCCTTATGCCTTCTTCAAGGCCACTCCTTGCATTTTTTTCATTGACTTCCTTGGCACAGACCTTCTTCTAACGCTGACCCTGTTGGTGGGTGCTAGGGGGAGAGGTGAACATGAAATGAATGGTGAGAGGAGTGATGCACTTTTTTTTGTTCAGCTTTCATAATGGGTCTCCTGACAGACCCACAGTAGGCTCCTTGAATCCTGTGTATATGAAGTGTCATAAGTGCTTTCATACACAAATCAAGACAAACATTAGTAAAATCCTACAAACTCCTTGTTAGATCCATCCATGCATCATCAAAAGATCATAATATTTGTCATTGGAGCTCATTTGGACCATAAACATTAATGCAGGCCCAAGGGGGCGGGCAACGAACAGGGGACCGCAAACTAGAAGGGAAGTTCTTGGACCTCACAAAACTTACCAAAACCAATATTTTTCAATTATGGTGCATGGGAAAAGGGGAAGGAAGAGCGCCAAGACAAACTTCCTTAAGATTGGACTCATTTAAAAAAAGCAGAAGCTTGGAAGGGGAAAGCCGGAAGGTCACTAGGTTCTAGAGGCCGGGTCGCCGGGGGCCGATGGATGTTCAAAATGGCCACAGAGGAGCGAAGTCCTAGAAACGGCCATGGAGGGGCTGAGTCTTGGAGGCCGGGTCGTCGGGGGCGGGTGGATGTTCAAAGCGGCCGAGGGCAGTGAAATGACCCCTGAGGGTCGGGTCCTGAGGGGTCTGTGGATGTTCAAAATGGCCAAGGAGGGATAAGTTAAAAATGGCCATGGAGGGTCGGTCCGGGAGCGTTTCGTCGTGGCTGAGATGTTCAAAACGGCCAAGGAGGGGAGAGTCCCAAAATGACCATGGAGGGGGGGGTTTTGTGAGATGTTCAGCGTCCACGAAGAGTCGGAAAGCGACCATGAAGGGTTGAGGTCCTAGAGGCTGGTTGTCGGGTCGGTGGATGTTCAAAATGATTATGAAGGGATGGAGTCCTGGAAGCGGCCATGGAAGTTTGGGCGTCAGGGTCGACGGATGTTCAAAATGGCCAAGGAGGGTGGAGTCCATAAATGTCTATGAAGGGGTTTGGCGTGGGGGCTGAGATGTTTAAAATAGCCAAGGAGGGATGGAGTCCCAGAAATGACTTCGGAGGCCGTTCTAGAAGCTGGTTTACTAGGGTTTGGTAGATGTTCCAAGCCACATAGGGGCTGAGTCCAGCTGCCATGGCGGGGCTGAGTTTGGAGATGGGGTCGCCGGGGGCAGTGTGTTCACAGCGGTCCGAGGTGGAGTCCTAAAGCGACCATGGAGGGGATAGGTTTCGGAGGTTGTCCCTGGGGCCGCGGATGTTCCAGCGACCATGGAGCTTCCCAAAGTGAAATTTTTGCAACTTCCTGAAACTTAACGAAACCTTGGTAGCACTTCGGCTGCCTAAAAGCTCCCAAATCCATAGGAAACTTGTCCCCAAAGTCAAAAATGAAGGAAAAAGCGAATCAAGCGAGTAGGGAAATCTGACCAAGGAAATCCAGTAGGGCAGACAGAGAGGATCTGAAGGACTTAAAAAATTTGTGGGGTGAAACATGGCAACTTGAAATGATACTATGAGGCTCGTTGACCATTTTAGATGCCAAAATTGGGAGCACACAAAATGAGGCAATGACACAAAATGACCCAACAAGGCAACATGAAGAGAGGGTCCCCATTCCGAATGGGGCATGTGTGCAAAACATGCACAAAAAGTCCCTTTCTAAATATTATCACCTTCAATTGTGTTGCTATAGGTCCCTACAACTTCACTGGTTGTTACAGAAAATGATTGTTGTTACTCGTCACCTTGTGTAATGTGTGCTTTGTGAGTTATGCTAGAAATCATACCTATGTAGCAATAGTAGGTGAGCTAGGTAGCTCCTCTAACGAGTCATGTGTATAACTTGTAATTGTTGTAGTTGAATTTTCAAGTGAAGGCTCAAATTGTTAAATTAATGAAAGAAGGAAATCTTCCTTCTATAGTGGTTTCTTGTACAATGTGTCCATTAACCAATAAGGAGAACCTAAATTCATCAATTGTATGCAATTGTGTGGCTCGATTGGGAAACACTTTCTTGATTTAATAAGGACCAAGCCACCTTGTTTGTAACTTTCCCTTGTAGTCCTGATATCTTGAGTCATAGAGTAGAGTCCAATCACCTACATTGAATTCCTTGGATTTGATGAATTGATCATGTCATTCGATTCTTTGATTCTATATAGCTTTAGTGTGGTGTATTTCCTCTATCCTAATTTCATCAAGAGAATTGAGGTTGTATAATCTCTCTTGCTGTGATGTTGATAAGTCCATTCCTAATTGAACAGTTGCTCTCAAATTTTTGTACTCAAATTCAATAGGAAGTACTATTTTCTTTCCATACACCAATTCATATGGTACAAATCTTGTTGTAGTTTTCCAAGTTGTCTTATAGGCCCAAACTGCCTCAGGCAACCTGGTTTCCCAATCTCTCCTTTGAATTTATACTATTTTGGTTAAAATGTTCTCAATCTCCTTGTTTGTGACTTCACCTGTCCATTAGCTTGAGGGTGGTAAGGTGAGGAATTCCTATGTCTAATCTCATATACTTAAACCAATTTTATGATGAACTTTGATGTAAACTGGGGTCCTTGGTCTATGAAAATTTCCCTTGGAACTCCATATCTTGTAAATATTTCCTAATAGAGAAACTTTGCCACATTACCATCCCTAGAAAATTGTAAAGCCTTAACCTCCACCCACTTTGTGAGGTAATTTGTGCATACTAGTACTCCATGTTGTTGGATGTTGGTGATATTGGGAAAATAAAATCTAATCCCTATTTATCAAATGGTGTTATTTCTAATTGTGGTTGCAATGGAATTTCATTAGTTTTGTTGGCCTACCCATTCTCTGACACCTATTACAACCCCTTTTGTACTTTAGTGCATCCTTATGAAGAGTTGGTCAATAATAGACAATGGTGAGAATCTTAAGATTTGTTCTCTTTGCTGCAAAGTGTCCCCCACAAGGTTCATTAGGGCATGGTTTGAGAATGTCATATACTTCATCTTCTTTGATACATCTCCTCATAATGTTATTTGGACCTATGTAAAATAAGTATCCAACTATCTAGGAGTAGGGAAAACTCTTGTGAACCTATTGTCTCTTTTCTTTTGGGGAGAAATAAGGTGGTGTCTACCCTACTACTAGATAGTTGGAAATGTCTACAAACCAAGGTGTATATAGAGATAGAGCAAATAAATGCTCATTGGTGAATGAATCATCAACAACATCTTCTAATTTGGTTGGTATTCTAGATAGAAAATCTACCACTACAGTTTCTTTGCATGGCTTGTCCTCAATGGTGATGTCAAATTCTTGAAGCAATAGTAACAACCTTACAATCCTATCACCAACCACTGGTTTGTTCATGAGATACCTAATTGTTGTGTGGTTAGTGTGTATGAACACTAGATATCCGGTAATATAATGCATGAGTTTGTTTACTGCATATATCACTTCCAGTTCATCTCCTTCTTTGTCACTATATAATTGAGTTATACTCCTTGTAGAATTTTACTAATATAATATATAGCATACTCTGTGTTTCCTTCCTACCCAAGTACAACTCCTATAGAAAAATTAGAAGCATTTGTATGGGTATTGAAATCTAAAAAATACAAGAAATAAACATAAATTTTTGCCTATGCTTAGATTTGGTGGAGTTGTTGGCCCTTGATGAGATGATTTCTGTGATCCTTTGACAAGATGATAACATGCAATCTATACTAAAATGATTGTGTCGACATGATAAAGGCAATGAATGTGACATTAGGGGAAATTTACATAAAAATGGGCCTCCTAAGGATGCATCATCTGCTTTTTAAGTTATCAAAAATCAACTAAAAGATGACATCAACTTGTACGGTGACATCATCCAAAATACAAAGAAAATTATTTATTTTATAAAATAAAACTTTCTAAAATCTTATGAATTAACTCATGATGGTTAATTTAACTCTACATATCCTATTCTATCTCATCCATCTTTCTAAATATAAAATGTTCTTTTTGTTTTTTAAATTTATATTCTTAAGTTCTATTATAGAAATTATTATGTTTTTTTTTTAAATCATTCTTAAAACAAAAAAAATATAAAAAGCATTTCAAAAATATTTTAACAAAACTTTTCTTAAAAATATTTTAAAAATTTGGAATGAAATTAATTTGTAATAAAATTCATTAGTAACATTGACATAGTTGACTCATCCATCTAAGCTACATAATTTGTCCAAGTTTGTAAATCTAAAAAGTAGGAGTGTAAAAGATCAAGAACATTTTAATATATAATACATATATGCTTATTTAATAATTGATCTCAAATTTATTAACCAAACAATATTATAATTTTTAATTTTATTTATTATTGATAAGTAGGAGGTATTTTTCCACAGCGTGTCAAATTATGATATTGCTATCAGGATTCAACCGTGTAGTTTCGAGTCAAACTCATTGACCCATGTTTCATGAGTAGTGGTTCAACAACAACCCATCTCTCATGATATCGAATGGTCCACTTAGCACTCATTGCATCTAGGTGATGCTCTGAGAGGTGAAGCATGTTCATTCCTGGAGTCACCCGTCCTCGCTCATTTCTGGCGGCTAACGGGGTTTTCTCAAGGTTAAGCCCGCTTGGTTGTTATCGCATGAGTTTGATTCGAGCTTCTACGGTTGAATCGATAAATATGTTGTTTATTATTGTCAATAATTATTATTATGTGCATACTTGTTAATATTTGACTAATATTTATTTATTTATAAATATATTGAAAAAATAATAATGATCATATGTACATAATTGTTTATTCATTTATTTCTTTTCCTCAATTTCAAAACTACTTAAAACTTTTTTATTTATTTAACACAATATCTATTTTCCTAAACAAGGTAAAAAAACCTACACTAATTACATGTAATTTTTAAATCAACAAATTTTTATTTCTTTCAATATATATATACTAGTATACATATCTTAAATATAATCTATATAAAATACGCCGAGATATATCTTATTATTATTATTATTACGTGTTTTTTAATACTATTACTAAAATAAAAGAAAAATATTACTAAAATTATGATTATTTTGAAATTATCAATAGACTATTTACAGTTAATATATAATTTCAAAAAAATATAATAATATATTAAAAAGTATATTGCTAATTTCAACTACATAGCTTTTAAAAGTATATTATTAAAAATATTTTTTGTTTCTCGAAAATGTTTATTGTTTTTTTTTTTTTTCTAAAATACGTTTGATTTTTTGTTTTTTTTGTGATGGATTGTGTTGACCTCCTAGAGTGAGATTGTTTTGAAAGTCTAAATAAATGGATATTTTAAATTCAATCTCATTTTTTTCCTCCATAATTTAGCTTCAAAATTTTCCCTCTACAACTTTCCTCAAAATTTCCCTCCATAATTCAACCTCAAATTTTTCCCTTCACAATTTGACATCAAAATTTTCCCTCAATTTTTTTCTCTACAATTTTTTTAGTAAACTTATTTAAATTTTATATAGTTCAAAAACTTTATCATATATTTAAAATCATAAAACTTGTTATAAACATATTTAACATAATAAATCTAAATCTATAATATGGAACTTGATTTAATATATAAAATTTATATAAAATAAAATATCTAAAGTTACTTTACTTTTCCACTATTTATAAAACTTATAAATGTGTTTATTTAAATAAACTACATAACATATAAATCTAAATCTATAAAATCATAAATTTAAATATATATAAAATTATAAATATATAAAATCATAAAAAGAAGTAATGTGTTTATTTAAATAAAACTACATAATGTATAATAAATCTAAATATATAAAATCATAAATTTAAATAAATATAAAATTATAAAATATATAAAATCAAAAACAAAAAGTGAACTTGAGTTTTTAATAAAATTATAATAGAAATATATGTTACCACTTTTTTTAAAAGAGGCGTTTAAGATTTTATTAAAAAATAAAAAATCAAGAAAATAAATAATCCTAAAATAAAAAGTGAACATAATATCTAAATATATAGGCAAATTTAAATATATATAAAAATTATAAATATATAAAAATCAAAAAAAAAAGAAAGTAATGTGTTTATTTAAATAAACTACATAACATAATAAATCTAAATATATAAAATCATAAATTTAAATATATATAAAATTATAAATATATAAAATCAAAAAAAAGAAAATGAACTTGAGTTTTTAATAGAAATTATAATAGAAATATAATATTTACCACTTTTTTAAAAAATGAACTTGGGTTTAAGATTTTTTAAATAAAAATAAAAAATCAGAAAATAAATAATCAAAATGAAAGTGAAAATAATAAAATCTAAATATATAAAATCATAAATTTAAATATATATAAAATTATAAAATATATAAAATCAAAAAAGTAATGTGTTTATTTAAAATAAAACTACATAACATAATAAATCATCTCTGGCTCCATAAATTTAAATATATATAAAATTATAAATATATAAAATCAAAAAAATAAAGTGAACTTGAGTTTTTTAATAAATTATAATAGAAATATATGTTACCACTTTTTTTTTAAAATGAACTTGAGTTTAAGATTTTTTAAATAAAAAATAAAAAATCAAGAAAATAAATAATCTAAAATGAAAAGTGAACTTGAGTTTGTCAATAGAAATATATGTACCACTTTTAAAAAAATAATGGACTTGAGTTTTTTAAGGAATTATAATAGAAACACATGTCCCACTTAACTCATGTAGTTAAGTAATTTATATTTTTTATATTTAAATAATTTGTATTATTTGAGATAATTTTTTCTTTTTTACAGTTCCTTAGGAGGCCCATTTTTTATGTAAATTTCCCCTAATGTGAAAATGGATTGAAATGCACAATACAATCTCAAAAGTTGTAGTAATGGAGGTAGTGAGTGCTTGAGAGTTAAGTGTAAGAGTTGAAAATGCTTAAGTGTTAGAATGAATGAAATTGACTAAGTATTTAGCCAATTTGGAGAAAGTGAAATGAATGGCCAGGATTAACACTAGGTTTGGAGATCAATGGTTGAGATGTCATGAGACATATCAACACATGTGGTGGAGACATGTGGTAGGCTAGGTGGTGTGCCATAAAAAATTGTACCCTTTGCTTGACGTGGGATTAATTCATGATAATTGGACTTAATAAGGCCCTAATCTAGTGTTGTGAGGCATTTTAGGTGTCCACACTAGGTCTTGGACCCTTGCAAATCAAACAACATGCTTTTTAATGACATCTTGTAAAGGTGTTGTAAAATCTTGTAAGAGACTTTCACACTTTTCTAGACTTAATTAATCCATTTCTTCCTAAATACAATATTATAATAACATTATTTCATCAATCTAGAAGGATCTTAACATAAACTTAATAGCAAACTAGTGTTGTGATGTGATTTACACATTCACATTGGTTCTTGAGCATTCCTAGGCTATGTGGACCTAATTTTAGTGTTGTAAAGTGCATTTAATTACACTTTAACATTAATTTATGTGTCCCAAGCCCTATTCCACATTTACATAATCATTAATAAGTCCTATTTTACCCATATTGTGCATCCTGAGGCTTTAATTAATCAAACTCCCGACAAGATAGCATTCTAAACCTTATTTCCTATCTCCTTAACTTTATAGGTGTTGGAATGGCCCTTGTGGGACCCATTCACCATGCTTGGTGAATGAGTCCCATCCAGGTGGGACTCATTTGCTAGGCTTGGCGAATGAGTCCTATTTGGCCCCCATTTTGACCCTTGAGCGGGAAAAAGTGAAATTTAAAGTTTATTTTCACTTCATGTCGGCCTATGATGTGGTATAGTCAGGATACTAAGGCAAAATTGACTATAAATAAGTGTTTTTATCCTCATTTTACATATATTATCCATCTATCCATCTCTCTCATCAATCCAAGCATACATTCTTCATTCACAAGTCAAGCAAACTAGGGCTTTCTCATTACAAGTCTTCAATTGAGCTTTCAAGTACATTCAAGAGCCGAATCTTCATGTTATGCTGCAGACATCCAAGATCAATCATCATTGCAAGGTAATCTACTCCATTGTTGCATGTCTTATTCATTTATTTCATCATTTTGGTTTAATTACCTAAACAGGGTTTGACCAAGGCAAACCCCCATGCCTTAACAATCAACAATCTCTCAGATTCTTGTGTTGTTTTTATGAAGATTTAGGTCCTTTGGAAGCTTGAGAATCATTGAAGATTGCATTTAAAAATCATCCAAGTCTTCTTCCCTTCATTCAAGTCAAATCATCAACAAAAAGTCATTTTCAGACCCGGATCCAAGAATTTTAGAAGCAGAAACCTGTAGGGGGGTAGAAGTACAAATCTAACTCCACATAATATTTTGCTAAATTTCTAGATTTATGTAGGTGGACTGATTGACCACCCATGGTAAATGAGTCCCACCTATAGGCTTGAAAATTGATTTTCTGAGATTTCAACTCTTGGCAGTTAGAAACAAGTTTTCAGAAGATTTTTAGTAGAAGTAGGACTAATTCACCAGGACTAATTCATCATGCTTGGTGAATGAGTCCTAGTGGCCATTAATAGAAGTTTAAAA
>VDFB02270651.1:817479624-817516761 GCA_007258455.2 Sequoia sempervirens
TCCAAAATAAATATCTAATTTGCATTTAAAGAAAAATTCTCTTTTGAATTGTAGTTGCAACCAAATAGTCAAAAACACATTCTTTTCTTCTTTCCAGAAGGAATTATTTTCCTGTATGCGGGCCCTTGCTAACAGTGGTGGTCGACGGGTGTTTTTATATATTATTTGTTTGAGGATAAACTTTCTGAAAATTGTGGACTTAAGAGATTAAACGGGTATAATAAATGTCATATTTTAAGGATTTTTATATATATTCAAGTATATGTTCAACTTAGATAGGTTCTAATTGTAGAGGTTGATTTGGTCTTAAAAAATGCACTTAAGCTAAAAGAAGTTGGGCCTTTCACATAAGATTTGTTAGGTCATAAAGTATCCTTGAAGGGAAATAGTTTAATTTGTGGGCATAAAGAGTGTTAATTATAGTTTTTTTTCTTCTATTTATTTGTTAGATAAAAAATATGTATAATATAAGATTACAAAATAATGTTATAAAATATATCTTAGGATAATTTTTATGAGACACACAAATTCAACCTTCAAAAATATCAAATGGTCTTTAAGTGCAAACATAATGAGAAAATCATGCAACTATTCATCCCATGCATACAGATGCACTTTATAAGCGTGATTCCACAATAGTACAATTTTTGGCTAAACTAGACACTCAAATTATTTTTTAAAACTAAATCTATAGTGGCTAAACAGTGAAGAATTTAAAGATGATAAAAATTAGTCTCATCGCATTTTGTCTGTAGATTTTAAAAATATTTTTTTCATTTTTTTTGGAATCAAATTGCACTTCTTTTTCCATCTCCCACGAATAGTGTTTTTTTTCAAAATACAACATTTTTAAAAAGTGATGCACAATGTGTAATGCATAAATTTTTTTTCCATGAAGGATAAAATTCTAATTCTTTCAAATTTAGATTCGTAACTCTGATATCTAGTGCTTCCACTTGGTTAGACAGAATCAAGTTTTGAAGTCAAAACAATTACAATTCAGACATAGCGTGACTGTATAACGCATAACTTTTTTTGTATATATCGAAATTCAATTTTTTTTTTGTTGGATTAAAAATTTCAATATCTGGTGCACTCACATTTTTTAATTTTTTTTTTTGATAATCTGCTATTTTTCCACATGTGCAGAACGAGACCTCATTTCATTTAAAACCTATATTTAAGAAACTAAAAATAAATATATAATAAACAAAGAGAGAAAAATTATGTACCATGGATACTGCTTTTGGCGACTACTGATTCAAGCTTTTGGGCCAGGAAGATTCCCTCCATCTTCAATTCAATCTTGAAAGGCTAAAATTCGTGTTTTTCGTCTCTATAATGGTGAATAAAGCTGGGTTGGTTTTGTTCTAACTAGTTCATTCGAACCCACCTTCTATAAAGCGTTTCGATGGCTTTTTTCGCATGTGAAGTATTGTGAGTGGTTCGCCTGAACCTGTGCTCTAAGAAACCCTCTAATCGGGTTTCGGCTGAACCAATAGTGCTCGCATCGGGTAACCCTAAAATCAATTTTTGTTATGCATTCATTTTGTGAAATTTTTCTTTCCTCACCTTCAATTGTAAACCACTATTAGCGGCTTCCACCCATGTTAGGTCTTCACGTAAGATATGTAGGATCATCATATAAAATGGGTACTCTTTTAAGCGGGTGCACCGTAAAAATCGATTGCATTAACTCGACGTAAAATTTGAATGTTTATTTATATTATTTCAAAAAAACGTAGTTAATATAATCAGAATAAATTGAACGGGTAGCTTCTAAACTACTGCGTCATTTTAAAAAATATCTATTCGGCTGAAAATTGGAATTTCAATCTAAATGGTATTTAAAATTTCAAGTGAAAAATAAGCAGAAGCGCTTTGTCCTGACCACCCCAACTCACAATAAAACGATAATATTTTTTATAAGATTTGGGATATGTTCTGAGGACCTACGCTCTGATGCATATTTTTATAATTTTTTCCACGTAAATAATTAATTATGATTTTTTATTACAACCTTTAAAAATATAAACTCGTGATGTCTAACCAATTCAATCCCTACTAAAAATTTACGAATTCATTTTTCTTTTAATCCTATAGTATGCGAAACATAGAATGTGACGCATATTTTGGATTCAAAAAATGTGATACCGTTTGAAAGTTATAGATGTTTTTCAATCAGCCTATCAATTAAGACTTTAGTCGTAATTTGAATAGAAAATGAATAATAATTACTAATAAATTCAAAGTAAAGCATAATTTATATCGGTGGAAAGCTGAGAATCTCCTTTAAAAACCTTTTTCGTTTCATCAATTTTGGGTAATAGTCGTCAGCTACATACCCATCATATTGCCACTTTTTGGCCCATCATGATTTTGCACATACCCTCAATACACATCTAATGATGTATTACATCTATACTATAAAAGAGTTTAATACAAATTGTAAAATCTCTAACTATACTCTCTTAGTTTTCAACCTAGGTTTTAATACATGAAGTAAATAATTCAATTCTTTCAAATTAGGAAGGTAAAATATTTCTTTTCTAACATCACAATTTGGTATCGCATGAAGGAAATCATATTTGAGAGAATGGTATATCTATGAGATCTAATAATGGCTATAAAATTATAGAGGGAGTGAGGTGCCTTTTTCTTTAATTCAAGGGTTAATTCCTCCCATCTCTTCCTCACAAACTGGAAGGTGTTATCAATAGATGTTGTAACTAGTTGCTTCATCCCAATGTCTCAAGGGTTAATTCCTCCCATCTCTTCCTCACAAACTGGAAGGTGTTATCAATAGATGTTGTAACTAGTTGCTTCATCCCGATGTAGTCACTTTCCTTGACACTCATTATTTTCCTAGCTACACATTTATAGCTCAAGAGCTCTAACCACTCATCAATAACTATATTGGGATCTTTAGATTCTTTCCTTAGCTAACATGTTATCAATAGATGTTGTAGCTAGTTGCTTCATCCCAATGTAGTCACCTTCCTTGACACTCATTATTTTCCTAACTACACATTTATAGCTCAGGAGCTCTAACCACTCATCAATAACTATATTGGGATCTTTAGATTCTTTCCTTAGCTACAAAGCAACATATTTCTCCTTTTTAGTATATTCCTACAATATTTCACCCCTTGTTCATTCTTGATATAAGAGGCTAGTGCTTTAATCCGTAAGTACCTCACAAAAATTAGAGGATTTCATTATGTTTGATCTATGCAAGTAAAACTCACATAATTGATCTTGCGTATCCAATATAGAGTTAGAGAAAGTTTATAAAAATAAAAAAATTATATTAATTGAAATTGGAAAATCACTAATTAGTTGGCTAAATTGAAAACACAAGTATTTTTCTTGCAAAAATAGTGTATAAATTCTTGTAGGGGGTCTACACTTTAAAATTTGTACAACCTTGTCTGCTACTTCTTCAATCTTCACTTTCAGCTTTTTTATTTCTGCATCTTTCTACTCAAGTGTCCTGGTGTGCTTTGACATCAACTCAACTTTTTATTTTTCACATTCCTTCTTCTCAAAGAACTCTTGGGTTCTTCTCCTCAATTCCACACCTAAGGTCACTATAGATGGCCCAAAGGGAATTGAAAGTGAAGGAATTGGAGCCTAGGGTACTAGTTCTTTATTTTTTGCTTCTATGATAGCAAGATGTGCCAATTCATCCAACCTAGACCCACTCTCATATTTACAAAGTTTTGCTCCAACTCCTCAATTCTTTTGTCCCTCTGACTTTCTCTTTACTGGTGTGTTTTCAACAAACCTTTTAATTTCTTAATTCTTTCCATAGCCTCTTGTTATTTTTTTTCCAATATCCTTTCTATCAACAAAAACTTCATCTCTTTCCAAAAAATGGTCATTCCTTTCGCTCATATATTCATTACCCTCTAAATCAGAGCTCTTTTAGGTTATTTTTCTTGTTTTCTTTGCAACAAGAGTATCCTCTAAATGAGATTCAGAGGTGCTTGTAAAATTTCATGACTGTGTATTAGGTGCATTTTCATTACCAAGGGAATTCCCCTCCCAATTATGAGTCAATCTCAACCATAACATCTCCCTTTTTTTTAATTTTTAACTAACCCTCTCATAACACCTTTCCTCTTTAGGTGGTGCAATTGCCTCCTAGGCTATGTGAATTTATTCTACCCTCTTGTACCTATGTAGAAGAAGATTCGCCTTTACTTTTTTTGGTTCTTGGTGTTATGCTAGAGGTGGGAATTACTTGGGTATCTCCTACTGTCGGGATGCTCAGAGGTTGTAGGTTGAGTGTCATGCAGGCTCTACTCCTCTGGCTCTCCTATGTTGTGGGTAGGTGATGCAACATGGGAGCTAGAGGGTATTTCTATATATGATACAATGTGTTCTTCTCTTTCTGGGACATCAAGTTCTTCAAGGATGGTGTTGATATGGTTGCAGTTTAGAAAACTTTCCTATGAAACATGTGGAAATTGAATTCTCAAACTCCTTTTTATCAACAAGGTGACTAAGCAAAAATGTGATAATACTGTGTTACTCCTCTTCCTTTTATCCTCAGAACTCATTCTTTTCAACAAATTGTAAAGAATATTTGGAGCATTTACATGCCTATCATGTTGAAGATGGTTTAAAATCTTAAAATGGACTATATACAACAATGATTGCCTTCCATCACAGGTTAAGTATTTGATTATGAAAGAAGCTACTAAAGCCCATGTCCATGGTAAGGATAAAATTTTTGTACCTTGAGATGATGAGTCTAGGTTTTCTCCATGTTCTCTGAATTCAATCTTGGGAGCTATGGCATCTACCTCACTAGGAACTCTTCTCCTTCCCTTGGCAGTCATGATATCTTAGAAATGGTGGCTTCTAAAGCATCCAACCTCAAACCTCTTCCTGTCGCTTCATCAATTTGAAGTGTTGGTATGTGGCAACTAATCATGCTATACTATACACCTTAGCATGTATCCTTCTTTTTTTCGTCGTCACCAAAAAAGGAAAAAACAATGAAAAAAGAAAAAAAAAACTGACTTTTTAGAACCCTAATCTGGAAGCTTGTAAGCTTGTTAAAAAGGGGTTCAGATGGGGGTTATAGTATGATGAAAAACAAGATTATTCATAAGATTGTAATAGTTTTTGCACTGGATAATAAAATCATTGGATGACTGCAGTTTGGTGGATGTAGTCTGGATTGGGTGAACCACATTAAATTCTTTGTGTTATAATTTATTCTGTGTTTTAGCTTCTCTGTTTATTAATTAAATCTATATTTAATTGTTAGATATTTGCCTTTCTAACCCTAACAAGTGGTATCAAAGCGGGTTGTGTTTCGATTATCATCTATAAGAAGGTCTCATGGTTGAGTGGGAGTCTCACGGTTGAGTGGGAGTCATGGTAGATGAGGGTAAGAAGGTTGCGAAGTTTAATGGGAAAAACTATTAGTTATGGAAGATGCAGATGGAGGACTACCTCTATCAGAAGGATTTATGGTGGCCATTGGAAGGGAAAACCAAGAAACCCGTAGCAATGTCTAATGAGGACTAGGATATTTTGGATAGAAAGGATCTTGACAGCATTCATTTATGCCTGGCACAATCGGTGGTGTTCAATATTACAACAACAAAGGAAACTCAAGAGTTGATGGAAACCCTAGTGAAGTTATATGAAAAACCTTCCGCTTTGAATAAGGTATTTCTTATGAAGTGTTTATTTAATATGAAAATAGTAGAAGGTGGGTCAGTTACCGATCATTTAAATGAGTTTAATACAGTCACCAGTCAATTAACTTCTGTAAAAGTAAACTTTGATAAAGAAGTTAGGGCTCTTTTGATTATGCATTCTTTGCCTGAAAGATGGAATAGCTTGGTAATGGCAATTAGCAATTATGTTTCTGGTTTGAATACATTGAAATTTGACGATGTTGTTGGTGTTATTTTGAGCAAAGGAGATTGAAGCAGGAAAAGCTCAGGTGGAACATCCACATCAGGTAGTGTTTTGAATGCAGAAAGCAGGGGCAGAACAAAGAAGAGAGGAAACAATTATGGAAATCGTGGGAAGTCACGAGGAAAATCAAAGGACAAAATGTCCCAATCTAGAGACAAGAGGGATTCTTGGTACTGTGGTAAGCCGTGTCATTTAAAGAAAAATTGTTGGTCTTAGAAAAAGAAAGAAGGCAACAAAAAGGAAGTAAAGAGGCAAATGTGGTAATTAATAAATTTGATGAGGATGCTTTGATTCTTTCCCTTGATAATGTCGATGATTCTTGGGTGTTAGATTTAGGGGCTTCATTTCATGCTACCCCCTATAGAAGTTATTTTCTTGATTATGTCCAAGGGGATTTTGGGTTGGTTTATTTAGGAGATAACAAACCCTATCAAATTTTTGGAAAGGGAAGAATCAAGATTAAGTTGCAGAATGTGAATCATTGGCTATTATATGAGGCAAGGGTATGTCAAAGGATCATCATGGAAAAAATAGGCCTTAAGTGGCGAAAATTTAGAAAAATCAGAGTTAGGCAACTTGACATAAAAGATTTGAATAAGTTATATATATTATTTCAAAAATATGTAAGAATAAAAATCTATAGAAAATTGAATGTAGTTTCTAAACTTCTAGGTTTATTTTAAAAAAAAAAACTATTTGGTGAAAATTTGAAATTTCAATGCAATAGTACTTAAATTTCAGGGGAAAAAAAAGAAGTATGTGTCTGTCTAACCACCCTAACCACAATAAAATGATAATTGATATTTTTTTATAATATTTTAAACATAAGTAGGACTCATGTTCGAGATGTGATACATATATTTTTGTATTTTTTTTTCAAATGTAAATAATTAGTATGAATTTTTAATTACGCTTTTAAAAATATAAAAATCGTGTATCGACCACATAAACTTGGTCAAAAACTGCCTGAAATTCCAAATTTTAACCTAGTCTGTATGCAAGCATAGAATGTGACACATGTTTTTGTATTAATGTGATACCGTTTTAAGCTATAGATGTTTTCAAACGACCTATCAATCGGGACTTTAATCATAATTCAATAGAAAATGAATAATAAATTATTTATTAAATTCAAAACTAAACATAATTTATATTGGTGGAAAGTTGAGAATCTCCTCTAAATCCTTTTCATTTCATTAATTTTGGGTAAAAAATCGTCAATACATATCCTACAAATACCCATCATACTCCTTCCCTTTTTTTTGGCCCCATCCCATGATCTGCTGCCTACGTAAGACATGTTCCAAAGTTAAACAAAAAATTAATATCGGCAGGGCAACTAGATGATGAAGGTTGTGTTGTTACATTTAGTGATAAAAATTGGAATGTCACAAAGGGTGCCTTAATGGTAGAAAAAAGTGTGGCACCTTATATCTTTGTAAATGTCATACTGTTCCTTCTACTTTAATTGTTATGGAAAAAGGTCAATGTTCAGGAACAATTGTTGCAGTTCAGCAGGTAGAAGATCATACAGTTGTTGTGGACTCTGAATCAACACTATGACATAATAGACTTGGGCATATGAGTGCAAAAGGTATGAAAGTACTTCATTCAAATAATGTTTTACAGTTAAAAGTATTAATGTAGTTTATGTGAGAAGTTGTGTGTATAGGTAAAGAGAGTAAGTTTTCTGCAAGGATGGAGTAAAGAAGATGAAAATTGGAAGCTGCCGCCAGATGTATGGGATAGCTCAGGTATCTCTCTCGGTGGCTCTCTGTATTATGTTACATTCATTGATGATGCAACTAGGAAGGTATAGATTTATTTTCTCAGGTAGAAATCTGATGTATTTGAAACTTTTAAAAATGGAGAAGCTTGGTTGAGAATGAGACAGGTAAAAGCTAAAATGTATCAGGATCGATAATGGTGAGTGAGAGTATTGCAGCAAGAGTTTGAAGATTATTGTTCCTCTAATGGTATTCGTGGTAGAAAATGGTTCCAAAGTTCCACAAAGAAAATGGAGTAGCTAAAGCATGAATAGAACAATAATGGAGTGTGCCGCAGACTATGGTGCATATTGGGTTGCTTTTAAAAATGTGGGTAGAGACTGTAAACACTGCCATTTATTTAATTAATAGGGGTCCCTCTAATCCTTTGGGTTGTGGTATTCCAGAGGAAGCATGGAAAGGTAAGAAGGTGAGTTATTCTTTTCTCAAAACCTTTGGTTGTGAAACATTTGCACATGTAGATTCTGAAAATAGAACCAAGCTTGATGCAAAATCAAAGAAATGCATATTTGTTGGATATGGCATTGATGAATTTGGTTATAGGCTTTGGAATTTTGAAAATCAGAAAATTGTGAGAAGCAAGGATGTCATATTCAATGAGAAAGTATTATACAAAGATCTGTTGCTACAGCATGGGAAGAAAGAAAATGATTATGCAGTGTTGGATGATATTCCAAACAATGATGTTCCAATGGTTCCTCATGCTCCGCAACAATAGCAACAACAAATACCACAAACTCCTGTTAGACAATTTTCAAGGATAAGTAGACCTCCAGAAAGATTCTCTCCCTCTTTGTATACTATTTTGTTAGCTGATGTTGGTGAACTAGAATATTATGATGAAGCTATGTATGTGGATACCAAGGTTCAGTGGGAGCATGGAATGGAAGAAGAAATGGATTCCTTGCTGAAAATTCAGACTTGGGAATTATGCAAGTTGCCTGCACATAAAAAGGCTTTACCAAACAAATGGGTTTATAGGATGAAAGAGGAGGATGGAGGTAAGAAGAGATTTAAAGCCAAATTAGTTGTAAAGGGATTTGCATAGAAAACGGGTATTGATTTTGATGAGATTTTTTCTTTAGTTGTTAAAATGACTTCTATTCGTATTGATTTAAATATTGTGGCTGCTGAAGATTTGCATTTAGAATAGTTTGATTTTAAGACAAACTTTCTCCATGGTGATTTGGAAAAGGAAATATAAATGGAACAACCACAAGGATTTGAGGTCAAAGGTAAGGAGAAACTAGTGTGCAAATTGAAGAAAAGTTTATATGGATTGAAGCAAGCACCTCAACAATGGTACTTGAAATTCGATAGTTTTATGGCTGAGCAAGGCTACAACAGGTGTAATTTTGACTATTGTGTTTATTTTAAGAGGTTGGATAATGACAACTACACTTTTATTTTTATATGTTGATGGCATGCTTGTAGCAGGGTCTAACATGGATCACATAAGTGAGCTAAAATAACAGTTAGCAAAATATTTTGCTATGAAGGATTTGGGGGAAACAAAACAAATCTTTGGTATGAAAATTTGTAGAGATAGGAAAAATAGACAATTGTTTTTATCTCAGGCTAATTATGTTGAAAAGGTGTTGCAGAGATTTCATATGGAGAATGCAAAAGCTATCAGCACACCTTTGCCTAGTCATGTTAAATTGACTAAGGATATGTGTACAAAGACACAAGAGGAGGAAAAAAAATGTCCAAGGTACCATATGCTTTAGCTGTAGGTAGTTTAATGTATGCCATGGTATGCATGGGATCAAATATTGCACATGTCATAGGAGTTGTTAGCAGGGATTTGATTCATCTCAGAGTTGAGCATTGGAATGCAGTAAAATGGATTCTCAGGTGCTTGAGAGGTACATCCAATAAATGTTTATGTTTTGGGGGCTCTAATACTGATTTAAAAGGCTATGTTGACTTAGCTTTTGCTGGGGATATAGATACCAGGCAGAGTACCACAGGTTATGTATTTACAGTTGGTGGGACAACAGTGAGTTGAATTTCTTGATTACAAAAGGTGGTTGTTTTATCCACCACAGAGGCAGAGTATGTTGCAATAGAGGTGGAAAAGGAGATGATATGGCTACAAATTTTCATGGACGAGTTGGGAAAACAACAGGCTAGAAATTACTTGTTTACAGACAGCCAGAGTGCTATACATCTTGCAAAGAATTATGCCTTGCATTCTAAAACAAAACACATACAGTTGAGATATTATTTCATTCAGTCAGTGTTGGAGAATGGATAGGTCAAGCTAGACAAGATACATACAGATGCCAATCCATCATATATGTTTATGAAGGCGGTGACAAGGGAGAAGTTGAGCTCCTCTTCAACTTCGGTTGTCCTTCAAGGTTGAATTCAAGTACAACAGAGTAGTGGGGTCCAATGTATTTATTTCCAGTGGGAGCTGTAAGTGCAGTAGTGTCATCCATGATCAGTCTCCAAGTGGGAGATTGTGTTAGTGTGGAGCCTGATTAGTCTCCAAGTGGGAGATTGTTGGTATGTGGTGGCAGATTTTTAGGTTACACATGCACATCATGCACATGCGATTGAACTAAGTTGCAACATTGAAATCAAGAAGCCCAGGTTAACTTTACATAGTAGTTTTTCATCAATAAGTGCTAAAAGTATGGGCTGAAAATTCATCAAATACCATAACAACAATTTCCATTATCACTTCCATTCAAGAATCTACAACTAAAACTACTATGGTAGGTAGAACCATGCATGCATGATAAGAAAACTCAAAGAGAACATCCATAAAATCATGCAATTTTGTCTTCTATTACTGCAAATGCTTTCTACAACAACTCTCCAACCCTTTACAAATGAGGGGAAAGCCCCTATTTATAGTTTTCTAAAGCCCAAATGAATGGCTAGGGTCAATTCAAAATGAGTGGCACAGATTCGATTACATTAGGGTTTCACCTACCCCTCAATATCTAGTAATTTTAAAATACAATTTTGTCTTTCCTTGTTTTGTCACCTAGTGCTCAGGTGCTATAGCAATTTCATCATTTAGCTTATTGCCCTTTTCACTATAGTTGAAACTACTCGAAAGCTTCCTTTGCTTGATGGACTTGCATCATTCTTCATTGGATCAAACGAGCCCATCGGCGATTGGCATCAATTGATTGGTTGCCCCTGATTCGGGCAGACAACTCCCTTATGCCTTCTTCAAGGCCACTCCTTGCATTTTTTTCATTGACTTCCTTGGCACAGACCTTCTTCTAACGCTGACCCTGTTGGTGGGTGCTAGGGGGAGAGGTGAACATGAAATGAATGGTGAGAGGAGTGATGCACTTTTTTTTGTTCAGCTTTCATAATGGGTCTCCTGACAGACCCACAGTAGGCTCCTTGAATCCTGTGTATATGAAGTGTCATAAGTGCTTTCATACACAAATCAAGACAAACATTAGTAAAATCCTACAAACTCCTTGTTAGATCCATCCATGCATCATCAAAAGATCATAATATTTGTCATTGGAGCTCATTTGGACCATAAACATTAATGCAGGCCCAAGGGGGCGGGCAACGAACAGGGGACCGCAAACTAGAAGGGAAGTTCTTGGACCTCACAAAACTTACCAAAACCAATATTTTTCAATTATGGTGCATGGGAAAAGGGGAAGGAAGAGCGCCAAGACAAACTTCCTTAAGATTGGACTCATTTAAAAAAAGCAGAAGCTTGGAAGGGGAAAGCCGGAAGGTCACTAGGTTCTAGAGGCCGGGTCGCCGGGGGCCGATGGATGTTCAAAATGGCCACAGAGGAGCGAAGTCCTAGAAACGGCCATGGAGGGGCTGAGTCTTGGAGGCCGGGTCGTCGGGGGCGGGTGGATGTTCAGCGACCAGAGGGCCGAAGTCAATGACCGCGGAGGGGCGGGTCACAAGGGGGTCGGTGGATGTTCAAAATGGCCAGGAGGGATAGAGTCCGTAATGGTATGGAGGAGTCAGTCCCGGAGGCCGAAGATCATGGGGGCGGCAAAACAACCAAGGAGAATGATCCAAAAATGACCATGGAGGAAGCGAGGTTTTGGCAGAGATGTTCAAAGCGTCCCTGTGAAGAGCGAGAGTCCGGAAAGCTTGACCATGGAAAGGGAGTGGGATCCTAGAGGCTGGGTGTCAGCGGGGGCGGTGGATGTGAAATGATTATGAAGGGATGGAGTCGAAAGCTTGAAGGCCATGGAGAGTGGGTCACGAGGGGGCAAGCGAGGATGTTCAAAATGGCCAAGGAGGGTGGGGAGTCCCATAAATGGCTATGAGAGGGGCTGGATGTTAGAATTTTAGGATAATTTAAAAGAAACAAAGCAGGGGATGGAGTCCAAAATGAGTCTGGAGGGGCGGGTTCTAGAAGCGGGCACTAGAAATTTGGCGGTAGATGTTCAAAATATAGCCATAAGAGGCGGAGTCGAAAGCGGCCATAAAGGGGCGAGTTGAGGGTCACCGAGGGCCGACAAGTGTTCAAAGCGGTCCGAAGGGGTGGGAGTCTAGAAGCGACCATGGAGGGATAGGTTTGGTCGAATCCGCAGGGGGCGGCCAATGAGGATGTTCGCTTGACCATGGAGAATTTTGGGTCCCAAATGAAATTTTGCAACTTCCTAAAACTTTCGCGAAACGCCAGTAGTTCACTTAGGCACCACTAAAACATCAAAATCCATAGGAAACTTGTCCCCAAAGTCAAAATGAGCAGCGAATCAAGTGAGTAGGAAATCACGACCAAGGAAATCCGATGAAGTGACGGAGAGGATCACGAAGGACTTAAAAAATTTGTGGGGTGAAACATGGCAACTTGAAATGATACTATGAGGCTCGTTGACCATTTTAGATGCCAAAATTGGGAGCACACAAAATGAGGCAATGACACAAAATGACCCAACAAGGCAACATGAAGAGAGGGTCCCCATTCCGAATGGGGCATGTGTGCAAAACATGCACAAAAAGTCCCTTTCTAAATATTATCACCTTCAATTGTGTTGCTATAGGTCCCTACAACTTCACTGGTTGTTACAGAAAATGATTGTTGTTACTCGTCACCTTGTGTAATGTGTGCTTTGTGAGTTATGCTAGAAATCATACCTATGTAGCAATAGTAGGTGAGCTAGGTAGCTCCTCTAACGAGTCATGTGTATAACTTGTAATTGTTGTAGTTGAATTTTCAAGTGAAGGCTCAAATTGTTAAATTAATGAAAGAAGGAAATCTTCCTTCTATAGTGGTTTCTTGTACAATGTGTCCATTAACCAATAAGGAGAACCTAAATTCATCAATTGTATGCAATTGTGTGGCTCGATTGGGAAACACTTTCTTGATTTAATAAGGACCAAGCCACCTTGTTTGTAACTTTCCCTTGTAGTCCTGATATCTTGAGTCATAGAGTAGAGTCCAATCACCTACATTGAATTCCTTGGATTTGATGAATTGATCATGTCATTCGATTCTTTGATTCTATATAGCTTTAGTGTGGTGTATTTCCTCTATCCTAATTTCATCAAGAGAATTGAGGTTGTATAATCTTCTCTTTGCTGCAAAGTGTCCCCCACAAGGTTCATTAGGGCATGGTTTGAGAATGTCATATACTTCATCTTCTTTGATACATCTCCTCATAATGTTATTTGGACCTATGTAAAATAAGTATCCAACTATCTAGGAGTAGGGAAAACTCTTGTGAACCTATTGTCTCTTTTCTTTTGGGGAGAAATAAGGTGGTGTCTACCCTACTACTAGATAGTTGGAAATGTCTACAAACCAAGGTGTATATAGAGATAGAGCAAATAAATGCTCATTGGTGAATGAATCATCAACAACATCTTCTAATTTGGTTGGTATTCTAGATAGAAAATCTACCACTACAGTTTCTTTGCATGGCTTGTCCTCAATGGTGATGTCAAATTCTTGAAGCAATAGTAACAACCTTACAATCCTATCACCAACCACTGGTTTGTTCATGAGATACCTAATTGTTGTGTGGTTAGTGTGTATGAACACTAGATATCCGGTAATATAATGCATGAGTTTGTTTACTGCATATATCACTTCCAGTTCATCTCCTTCTTTGTTACATATAATTGATTATACTGTAGAATTTTACTTTATTAGTATAGCATACTCTGTGTTCCTTCCACCCAACAACCCCCTTTAGAAAAATTGATCATTTGATGGTATTCAATAATAGACAATGGTGAAATCTTATATTTTTTGCCTATGCTGCAAAGTTGGTGGAGTTGTTGGCATTGGGAGATGATTTCTGTGTCATATTGACAAGATGATAACATGCAATCTCCTCTAAAATGATTTGGACCTATGTAAAATAAGTATCCAACTATCTAGGAGTAGGGAAAACTCTTGTGAACCTATTGTCTCTTTTCTTTTGGGGAGAAATAAGGTGGTGTCTACCCTACTACTAGATAGTTGGAAATGTCTACAAACCAAGGTGTATATAGAGATAGAGCAAATAAATGCTCATTGGTGAATGAATCATCAACAACATCTTCTAATTTGGTTGGTATTCTAGATAGAAAATCTACCACTACAGTTTCTTTGCATGGCTTGTCCTCAATGGTGATGTCAAATTCTTGAAGCAATAGTAACAACCTTACAATCCTATCACCAACCACTGGTTTGTTCATGAGATACCTAATTGTTGTGTGGTTAGTGTGTATGAACACTAGATATCCGGTAATATAATGCATGAGTTTGTTTACTGCATATATCACTTCCAGTTCATCTCCTTCTTTGTCACTATATAATTGAGTTATACTCCTTGTAGAATTTTACTAATATAATATATAGCATACTCTGTGTTTCCTTCCTACCCAAGTACAACTCCTATAGAAAAATTAGAAGCATTTGTATGGGTATTGAAATCTAAAAAATACAAGAAATAAACATAAATTTTTGCCTATGCTTAGATTTGGTGGAGTTGTTGGCCCTTGATGAGATGATTTCTGTGATCCTTTGACAAGATGATAACATGCAATCTATACTAAAATGATTGTGTCGACATGATAAAGGCAATGAATGTGACATTAGGGGAAATTTACATAAAAATGGGCCTCCTAAGGATGCATCATCTGCTTTTTAAGTTATCAAAAATCAACTAAAAGATGACATCAACTTGTACGGTGACATCATCCAAAATACAAAGAAAATTATTTATTTTATAAAATAAAACTTTCTAAAATCTTATGAATTAACTCATGATGGTTAATTTAACTCTACATATCCTATTCTATCTCATCCATCTTTCTAAATATAAAATGTTCTTTTTGTTTTTTAAATTTATATTCTTAAGTTCTATTATAGAAATTATTATGTTTTTTTTAAAATCATTCTTAAAACAAAAAAAATATAAAAAGAATTTCATTTCAAAATATTTTAACAAAACTTTTCTTAAAAATATTTTAAAAATTTGGAATGAAATTAATTTGTAATAAAATTCATTAGTAACATTGACATAGTTGACTCATCCATCTAAGCTACATAATTTGTCCAAGTTTGTAAATCTAAAAAGTAGGAGTGTAAAAGATCAAGAACATTTTAATATATAATACATATATGCTTATTTAATAATTGATCTCAAATTTATTAACCAAACAATATTATAATTTTTAATTTTATTTATTATTGATAAGTAGGAGGTATTTTTCCACAGCGTGTCAAATTATGATATTGCTATCAGGATTCAACCGTGTAGTTTCGAGTCAAACTCATTGACCCATGTTTCATGAGTAGTGGTTCAACAACAACCCATCTCTCATGATATCGAATGGTCCACTTAGCACTCATTGCATCTAGGTGATGCTCACAGAGGTGAAGCACTGGTCCGTCCTGGGAGGTCACCCATCCCAGTACTGCTCTAGCTCAAGCGCGCTTAACCAGGGAGTTTTCTCCAAGGTTAAGCCCGCTTGAGTTGTTACCCCATGCGCAATTATAGTTCTTTGCTTACTTTCTTCAAAACTTCCCTCCATAATTCAACCTCAAATTTTTCCCTCCACAATTTGACATCAAAAATTTCCCTCAATTTTTTTTCTCTACAATTTTTTTAGTAAACTTATTTAAATTTTATATAGTTCAAAAACTTTATCATATATTTAAAATCATAAAACTTGTTATAAACATATTTAACATAATAAATCTAAAATAAAATATATAAAGTTACTTTACTTTGCCACTATTTATAAAACATATAAATGTGTTTATTTAAATAAACTACATAACATAATAAATCTAAACATATAAAATCATAAATTTATATATATATAAAATTATAAATATATAAAATCAAAAAAAGAAAGTAATGTGTTTATTTAAATAAACTACATAATGTATAATAAATCTAAATATATAAAATCATAAATTTAAATACATATAAAATTATAAATATATAAAATCAAAAACAAAAGTGAACTTGAGTTTTTTAATAAATTATAATAGAAATATATGTTACCACTTTTTTTAAAAATGAACGTTTAAGATTTTTTAAATAAAAAATAAAAAATCAAGAAAATAAATAATCTAAAATAAAAAGTGAACATAATATCTAAATATATAAAATCATAAATTTAAATATATATAAAATTATAAATATATAAAATCAAAAAAGAAAGTAATGTGTTTATTTAAATAAACTACATAACATAATAAATCTAAATATATAAAATCATAAATTTAAATATATATAAAATTATAAATATATAAAATCAAAAAAAGAAAGTGAACTTGAGTTTTTTAATAAATTATAATAGAAATATATGTTACCACTTTTTTTTTAAAATGAACTTGGGTTTAAGATTTTTTAAATAAAAAATAAAAAATCAAGAAAATAAATAATCTAAAATGAAAAGTGAAAATAATAAATCTAAATATATAAAATCATAAATTTAAATATATATAAAATTATAAATATATAAAATCAAAAAAAGAAAGTAATGTGTTTATTTAAATAAACTACATAACATAATAAATCTAAATATATAAAACCATAAATTTAAATATATATAAAATTATAAATATATAAAATCAAAAAAATAAAGTGAACTTGAGTTTTTTAATAAATTATAATAGAAATATATGTTACCACTTTTTTTTTAAAATGAACTTGAGTTTAAGATTTTTTAAATAAAAAATAAAAAATCAAGAAAATAAATAATCTAAAATGAAAAGTGAACTTGAGTTTGTCAATAGAAATATATGTACCACTTTTAAAAAAATAATGGACTTGAGTTTTTTAAGGAATTATAATAGAAACACATGTCCCACTTAACTCATGTAGTTAAGTAATTTATATTTTTTATATTTAAATAATTTGTATTATTTGAGATAATTTTTTCTTTTTTACAGTTCCTTAGGAGGCCCATTTTTTATGTAAATTTCCCCTAATGTGAAAATGGATTGAAATGCACAATACAATCTCAAAAGTTGTAGTAATGGAGGTAGTGAGTGCTTGAGAGTTAAGTGTAAGAGTTGAAAATGCTTAAGTGTTAGAATGAATGAAATTGACTAAGTATTTAGCCAATTTGGAGAAAGTGAAATGAATGGCCAGGATTAACACTAGGTTTGGAGATCAATGGTTGAGATGTCATGAGACATATCAACACATGTGGTGGAGACATGTGGTAGGCTAGGTGGTGTGCCATAAAAAATTGTACCCTTTGCTTGACGTGGGATTAATTCATGATAATTGGACTTAATAAGGCCCTAATCTAGTGTTGTGAGGCATTTTAGGTGTCCACACTAGGTCTTGGACCCTTGCAAATCAAACAACATGCTTTTTAATGACATCTTGTAAAGGTGTTGTAAAATCTTGTAAGAGACTTTCACACTTTTCTAGACTTAATTAATCCATTTCTTCCTAAATACAATATTATAATAACATTATTTCATCAATCTAGAAGGATCTTAACATAAACTTAATAGCAAACTAGTGTTGTGATGTGATTTACACATTCACATTGGTTCTTGAGCATTCCTAGGCTATGTGGACCTAATTTTAGTGTTGTAAAGTGCATTTAATTACACTTTAACATTAATTTATGTGTCCCAAGCCCTATTCCACATTTACATAATCATTAATAAGTCCTATTTTACCCATATTGTGCATCCTGAGGCTTTAATTAATCAAACTCCCGACAAGATAGCATTCTAAACCTTATTTCCTATCTCCTTAACTTTATAGGTGTTGGAATGGCC
Source organism: Sequoia sempervirens (assembly GCA_007258455.2). Lineage (NCBI taxonomy): Eukaryota > Viridiplantae > Streptophyta > Pinopsida > Cupressales > Cupressaceae > Sequoia > Sequoia sempervirens. The sequence continues at coordinate 817,497,556 of VDFB02270651.1, forward strand.
CTTGTGGGACCCATTCACCATGCTTGGTGAATGAGTCCCATCCAGGTGGGACTCATTTGCTAGGCTTGGCGAATGAGTCCTATTTGGCCCCCATTTTGACCCTTGAGCGGGAAAAAGTGAAATTTAAAGTTTATTTTCACTTCATGTCGGCCTATGATGTGGTATAGTCAGGATACTAAGGCAAAATTGACTATAAATAAGTGTTTTTATCCTCATTTTACATATATTATCCATCTATCCATCTCTCTCATCAATCCAAGCATACATTCTTCATTCACAAGTCAAGCAAACTAGGGCTTTCTCATTACAAGTCTTCAATTGAGCTTTCAAGTACATTCAAGAGCCGAATCTTCATGTTATGCTGCAGACATCCAAGATCAATCATCATTGCAAGGTAATCTACTCCATTGTTGCATGTCTTATTCATTTATTTCATCATTTTGGTTTAATTACCTAAACAGGGTTTGACCAAGGCAAACCCCCATGCCTTAACAATCAACAATCTCTCAGATTCTTGTGTTGTTTTTATGAAGATTTAGGTCCTTTGGAAGCTTGAGAATCATTGAAGATTGCATTTAAAAATCATCCAAGTCTTCTTCCCTTCATTCAAGTCAAATCATCAACAAAAAGTCATTTTCAGACCCGGATCCAAGAATTTTAGAAGCAGAAACCTGTAGGGGGGTAGAAGTACAAATCTAACTCCACATAATATTTTGCTAAATTTCTAGATTTATGTAGGTGGACTGATTGACCACCCATGGTAAATGAGTCCCACCTATAGGCTTGAAAATTGATTTTCTGAGATTTCAACTCTTGGCAGTTAGAAACAAGTTTTCAGAAGATTTTTAGTAGAAGTAGGACTAATTCACCAGGACTAATTCATCATGCTTGGTGAATGAGTCCTAGTGGCCATTAATAGAAGTTTAAAAGACATTCCAGAACCTTCCAGTGACTTCATTTTTCCTCTCGGTGCACTTTGTTCAATCTCATTAAATTTTGTTTCCATTCATCCAAGTTTGTAGTTCATTGTTGCAATTCACAATGTGTTTTCAAACAAGTCATAATTCTTGGATTTTGCATGCATGTTTGATCAGTTCCATATTTTAGCAGCACTTAGATCACTCCATTTTCATCACATCACATTGCACACATCCTTCCTTTGAATGAACTAGTTAACATTTTTGGATCTAATCTCTCTCCTTTTGGGTGAAAACCCTATAAGAGTTAAAGAGTCCATTAGGTCCAAAAATCTACAGTTCATTTTGGTGAACCCGACTCTTTGAATACTTCTATTTTCTGATTTTGTGTCTTTCATTATAGATCTAGCTTTCATTAGGATTAGTATGATTCGTTTGCATGCTACGTGTTAAATATTGCATTCATAAAAAGTGCATTTAGGTTGCATTTGTTGCATCTAAATACATTTAGATTTACTTAAATTCTACTTTTTTCATTTAGTTCTGCATATTGGTTCTTAGACTTCCTAAAAATCAGTCAATTTTTTTTTTGAAAATTTTGAAAAAATTCCATACTGGGACTCATTCGCCACCTTGGGCGAATTAGTCCCTTTTGACACCCAAAACAACATTTTCTAGAATTCAAAACCTTGTTTTTAGGCTTTTGATTGGTGCCTTAACCTGCATATATCAGTTAGTAACATTTTTAGCATGCATTTTGTTAAATTTAGCTTTAATTAGCTCATTTCATGCATTGCTTCATTTCACTTTTTGCACTCACCACATTTCATTTTCTAAACTGAAAATTGCATCACATAGTATTCTCTTTCATTTAAATATGCTTTATTTCACAAGATGTGCTCTTGATTTAATTAAACATGGATTTAACATGCATAATACTCCCTTTTATGAGTTTCCTTTTTAGTACCATACTAAGGACTTTAAGAAACAATCCATTAATGCAATTCTTAATTTACCCATTAGTGAGAATGGTAATATTGACAATCATAACACACATACTTGTTCTTCTTCCAATACCTCTCCTATTTGTGATGAAGGTATTGCAATGCAAGAGGTAACAAGCCTTGAAAGTCTTGATTGTCCATTTCCTTATTACCCTTTGGATAACCTTACACAACATGAGCATGAAATCATAAACACATTTCTCAATATCACCTTACCAAATCTTCGTAGTCATGATACTCAACCTTGTCCATCTCCTAATTCCCCTTCTCGATGTAAAGAGGAAAGATTGTAGTTAGAAGATATCTCTATCATAAATCATGGCACTCTTGATCTTCCCTTTCCTAATGTCTCTATCCTATGGTAAGATTTATTTTAAAACCATAGTGATACTTCTCTTGATACCTCCTCCGCTTGTGATGAAGCTACTTTAACCTTAGATGAACATATTACATGCTCTCCTTGTAGGGTAGATAATATGGAACAAGAGAATGAAATATTAATGACAATGGACATTCAATTCCCATCCTCTCCTCCTCATACTCCCATCATTGATCATTCCCCTATTGGTGATGACGTTACTTTAGAAGACTCAAGTCCTCTTTTTCAAGCTCATATGACTTATAGTTCTCCTCAACACTCTTCTCCTAGGGAGAATATTATGGCATTGGATTATGAAATAAATGTGGTTCTTGATTGTCCTTATATAGAAATATGCAACAACAAGCCTACTGATTATATGAAAGTGTCCATTCGATCCCCTTTGATCAATGAATCTCATACATATTCCATAGGAAATTCTCACAATCTCTACCCAACTTCATTCAACCTCAATCATCTCACATCATCCTTACAAACTTATGGTCTTCAATATCATCCTTCACAAAATAATCACACTGTCATCTCGCAAAACACTTATGATTTGAATTCGTTAGATTTTGTATCCTCCTATAATGAAGAAGACAAAATCTCGCAATCTATAGAGTCTTGCATAGATATGACATCTATGCATGATGCATCTCTGATCCCAATTACACAACCATTTTCTCCTTCTAATCAAGCAGACATCTTTTCAAGACTTCATGATAATTTGATCACACTCCCTCCATGAACTAGAACCAAATTTTATTCCAAGACTTCATTTTGTGCATATCATCGAATCCATGGTCATTCCACTAATGAATGTAAGGCTTTGAGCCATAAAATTCAACATTTTCAGGAGTTTGGTATGCTTCCCTATGTGGTGGCATCTAATCCCTCTAATTATTATTAATTTTCACTCTAGCATACATCACACCAACCCCACTGGCTCACCTTTGTCCTACACTAAGTGGGGGAAAGGGGTTAGACAACCTTGTCCTTATTGTTGCCTTCTTTAAATTTTTGTTAACTTTTCATAAACATATAAAATCAAGCTTGAGATGTGAACGACATGTATTAAGGATTGGCTCACATTTGACATACTTCTCTCACGATATAGCTTTTTGGAAACATATGACTTGGCATAGGGCTTTCCAGATAAGCTCTCGTGTCTTATTTCTTCTCTTTGTCTACTTTAAAGCAATTGATCACAATACAGGTGCTTGTACAGTGATCCCACAATAGTGGTTTATAATTTTTGGCCAAACTGGACACTACAATAATTTTTTTTAACTAAATCTTCACTTTCGGGCACTTATAGTGACTAAACCGTGAGGAATTTGAAGATGATGCAAACTAGAGTTTTGTGACATTTTATCTATAGATTCTAAATATATTTTTTTCAATTTTTTTGGAAATACATTACACTTCTTTTTCCATCTCCCTCAAAAACTAGTTTTTTTTTTGAGAAAACAACATTTTTAAAAGTGACACTCACTTATCGATATAACTTTTTTCCATGAAGGATAAAATTCTAATTCTTTATAATTTAAATTAACTCTAATATCTAGTGCTTCCACTTGGTTAGATAGTTTTTATTGAATATTTTTTCTTTAATCAAGTTTGAATTCAAACCAATTATAATTTAGACATAGCGCCATATATAACCTTTTTGTATGTATCGAAATTCAAATTTTTCTTTGTTGGATCAAGGAATTCAATATCTGGTGCACTAATATTTTAAATTTTTTTTTGATAATCTGCTATTTTTCCACATGTGCAAAAGAGAGCTTGATTTTTAGGTGAAAAACCTACATTCAGAAATAAAAATAAATATAATAATAAAATTAAATTTATTTAAAATTATACTTTTTGGGAAGCTTATAATAAGGAATACATACTTACAAAAAAAATATTTTAAATGAATTCATTTGATCCCCCAAAAGGTAAATGAAAAGTGGTTTTTTATCAGCATTTTGATAGGCATAAAGGAGACTCCGTTATAGGTATGGTTTAAAACTAGCAGGGTTCTATCCAAGGGGGTTTGATTTAAGGTAGTTTGATCAAACCCTCTTCAATTGGAATTCTTTAAATTAAACTTTTTAAGGCTTAAATCATTATATTTTCTAAAAATATGTGATTTCAGCAAAAATCAGATTCTTCAATGTGTGATTTTCTCTTTCTTGCGACATGCTCCCTTGGAAACATTAGGTACAATGTTGTTCAGGATGAGACCTTGCACTTTTCCTCTCTTGGAAACAAGATGAGACCTTTTGCACTTTTTCCTCTCTTGAAGACATTGGGAATAATGTTCCCTAAGAAGAGATAGCATGAATTTAAGCAAAATCCCTTTGAACATCTATTACATTATGACATTTTTACATTTCTTTTATAAATTTTACATTTTACATTTTGCCACCTTGCATAACACAACTTGCATGACTGTGGTACTTTGTCTTTATGTTCATTGGACTTTTTCTTTGTGGCACCTTGTTAAAGTTATCGAACGGGTATAACTTTGGCATGGTTGAGCGGGAAGCCCAACTAGCGGCATGGCTTTTCCCCATAGCCACTTTTCTGTTCATTTGTGAGTACATGGCAACTAGCATATGTTACTCTTCCTTTTTTCTATGTTTTGGGTCTTCTCACCCCGCAGAAAACCTGAAGTTCCATGGCCCCAGAGTGAGTACATCTTTTCCATCTCATTCCTCTTTCTCCCTTGCCTTTGTATGATTTTGTATCTTGGGGGCTTGGCATACATGTGGATCTCTCTTGAAAGGCTACTTTAGTGTGAGGAAGCAAGTTTCTCTCACTAAAGTGGGGGCTTAATGTGCCATAAAAATTGTACCCTTTTCTTGGTATGGGATTAATTAATGATAATTGGACTTAATGAGGCCCTAATCTAGTACATTGTGAGGCATTTTATGTGTCCACACTAGGTCTTGGATCCTTGCAAATAAAAAAAAATGCTTTTTAATGACATCTTGTAAAGGTGTTGTAAAATATTGCAAGGGACTTTCACGCTTTTCTATACTTAATTAACCCATTTCTTCCTAAATACAATATTATAATAACATTATTTCATCAATCTAGAAGGATCTTGACATAAACTTAATGACAAACTAGTGTTGTGATGTGATTTACACATTCACATTGGTTCTTGAGCATTCCTAGGCTATGTGGACCTAATTTTAGTGTTGTAAAGTGCATTTAATTACACTTTAACATTAATTTATGTGTCCCAAGCCCTATTCCACATTTACATTATCATTAATAAGTCCTATTTTACCCATATTGTGCATCCCGAGGCTTTAATTGATCAAACACCTAACAAGATAGCATTCTAAAACTTATTTCCTATCTCCTTAGCTTCATAGGTGTCAGAATCATCCCTATGGGACCCATTTTACATGCTTGGTGAATGAGTCCCATCCAGGTGGGACTCATTTTCTAGGCCTGGCGAATGAGTTCTATCTGGCCCCCATTTTGACCCTTGAGCGGGAAAAAGTGAAATTTAAAGTTTATTTTCACTTCATGTCGGCCTATGATGTTGTATAGTCAGGATACTAAGGAACAATTGACTACAAATAAGTATTTTTATCCTCATTTTACATATATTATCCATCTATCCATCTCTCTCATCAATCCAAGCATCCATTCTTCATTCACAAGTCAAGCAAACTAGGGCTTTCTCATTACAAGTCTTCAATTGAGCTTCCAAGTACATTCAAGAGTTGAATCTTCATGTTATATTGCATAAATACAAGATAAATCATCATTGCAAGGTAATATACTCCATTGTTGCATGTCTTATTCATTTATTTCATCATTTTGGTTTAATTACCTAAACGGGGTTTGACCAAGGCAAACCCCCATGCCTTAACAATCAACAATCTCTCTTCTTGTGTTGTTTGTATGAAAATTTAGTTCCTTTGGAAGCTTGAAAATCATTGAAGATTGCATTTCAAAATCATCCAAGTCTTCTTCCCTTCATTCAAGTCAAATCATCAACAAAAAGTCATTTTCAAACCCGAATCCGAGAATTTCAAAAGTGGAGACCTGTAGGGGGCAGAAGTACAAATCTAACTCCTCAGAATATTCCTCTAAATTTCCAAATTTATGTAGGTGAACTGATTTTCCACCCATGGAAAATGAGTCCCTTGAAAATTGATTTTCTAAGATTTCAACTCCCGATAGTCAGAAACAGGTTTTCAGAAGATTTTAGCAGAAGCATGACTGATTCACCATGCTTGGTGAATGAGTCCCAGTGGCCATTAATAGAAGTTTTAGAGAAATTCTAGAACCTTCCAGTGAATTCATTCTTCCTCGAGGTGCACTTTTTTCAATCTTATTAAATTATGTTTCCATTCATCCAAGTTTCTAGTTCATTGTTGCAATTCATAATGTGTTTTCAAACAAGTCATAATTCATGGATTTTGCATGCATGTTTGATCAATTCCATGGTTTAGCAACACTTAGATAACTCCATTTTCATCACATCACATTCCACACATCCTTCCTTTGAATGAACTAGTTAGCATTTTTGGATCTAACCTCTCTCCTTTTGGGTGAAAACCCTATAAGAGTTAAAGAGTCCATTGGGTCCAAAAATCTACGGTTCAGGTGGAAAGAGTGAAATGACATGGAGGTGAGGTGGCTCCCATGTGTAAGTTATTTCAAGTACCTTGGGGATAGGAAAATGCTTGATTTTTCTTATCCTTCCCTAAATGATGGAAGGATGTGACAAGTCAAATCCTTCTAGATTTTGTAAAAGGGTATTGGGAAGAACAAGGGGAATTAAAAATTCCCCTTGTAAGGACATTGGGATATGGGGGAGGAATTAAAAATTATCTTTAAATTCCTCCAAGGATATGGGAAGGATAAAGTGGAATTTAAAATTCCACATGGGATACCCTGAAGGAATAAATGGAATTAAAAATTCTAAGTTGGCATGTTGGGAAGATAAGAAGAAATTAAAAATTCCTTGGGGGGTGGGGATTTCTTCTCCAAAAAGAGAAATAATTTAAGAGGGTTGTGTTGGAAACAAGCAACATTGAGAGGGGAGGGTGAATCAGTGTTGTGCAAAAATTCAACTTTATTATTTTGTTATTTAACTTGCACTTAACCATTCAACAAAAGTAACATGCATCAACAAAAAGGAAATAATCACAACACCATAACACCAAAAATTTTAAGTGGAAACCTTGTTAGGGGAAAAACCACGGTGGATGGCCAATCCAAAATATAATATGAGTATACCCAAAATTAGAAATATAAAATGGGAATGCACTTGCATTCAGGCTCACTGCCTATAGCTCACTATTCAAAAGGATGGTCTCATTGCCCTAAAATGATTTGGAATAAATCCAAAATAGTGAATTGATGAAATAACATCCATAATGCCTGATTATAGTTCCAATTAAGCTTTGTAGATAACCTATTGTCTTTCTAACTAATTCAACAATTTTTCTCTGCTCTGCACAACTTGCACTGCAAAATATTAATGCACAAGTGAAACTGTACATAATCACCTAATTTCTCTTCCTGTTGATTGCAACAAATCGCCACACTTCTTTTTTTCACATAACAAAATATTTATCAAATCTCTTATATATATTTGCATCTAGAAATAAAATCACTATAGGTCGGTCTTGATAAGACTTGGGAATATTATCAACTATTGGCAACACTTAGTGAAAAATGACTAAGTGTTGAAGCTGGTAAGTACACTTCCAAAAGTCAGAATACTTTTCCCCCTAAAAATGTCAAGGCATTTTTCACCACACTCTCTCCCACTTTGACATCAATGACAGAATTGGGAAATCCAAAATTGAAAAACTATTGGGACTTACAAAAGTTTGAAGATGTCTACAAAGCTATTCTTCAAGCCACTTAAGTTTGATTCCCAAACACTTCTCAAACTCTCCAAAATGGTTATATGACCACAAAGCAGATATTCCAAAGTTTCTGCTACTTCGAGACTTACTGGATCAAGAGTTGTCGTAGCATCTTTAGCTTCTTTTAGAGCATTTACCATCATCTTAATCTTTGGACTTATTAGTCCCCTGAGTTCACATACTCTGCCAATAATCCTTTCATTTTCAAATTTTAGATTCTTTATTTGGTTGAACAAAGACATCACCTAACTTTCTTGACTACAAGCACTGCCAACTAATGGGTCAAAGGTATTGGAAATAGTGACCAATTGTTGTTCAATGTCTTTCACCTTCTTCTCATTTGCTTCAGTAAATTTTGAAAAGACCAAGCACGATTTGTACATTTCTCCTCCTTCAAACATAGAACTTTGAATATTTTTTATGTAGGTACATAGCAGAGCTTTGTGTTTGGAAATCAATTCATTTAGGCTACCGACTCTCTTCTCCCTAAACTCCTTTTTCACTTTAACCAAGGCATATTTATCAAAAGATTAAAAATGAGAATTTAAAAAATTTATTAGCTTCTTTAACTCACCAGAGGAGGAACCTAATGGATATCCACAACATAAGTAGGCATTAATTTATGTAAAACTTCAGATGCAAGCTTTAGTAGCTCACTGTCTTCTATGTGAGATTTTAGTATCTTCTCACTTGCTTTGGCTTGATAAATTTTAGCAACCTTCATCATCTAAATTGGAGATAGAGTGGATAGGTTAATTGAGTTTTCATCCAACTCAGGATCTGATTATTTCTAAAGTTCTAATAGAGATTCCCCCACTTCCTCTATTCTGATTTATTGATCCTTTTCCTTTTCAACCCTGGATTCTAATTTAGGTGTTTCAAATTCTTTGGTATGCACCTCTTTTTCCTCAACTAGCACCTCAACAGTAGCCTTAGTTGCCATAGGTGACTCTATATTTCCCTCATTAGTAGAAGTCAAAATATCCTCAAATGCTGGAGGATCAAATACATTTATGTTCTCCTCATTCGCATTATCTTCTTCTAATTCATTTACCTCCACATTCACTTCCTCATTTCCTTGATCATTTTCAATATTGATTTCCTCAATGTTATTTTTTCCCCTTGACAAAATTTCTTCTAGAATTTCCTTAGTTTCACTGACAACAGTTTTAGTTTCACCAATCATGAGTTTATTTACCCTTGTTTTTCTCCTGAATTCCTTTTGAGCTTTCTCAAGGAATAAATCCATTTCTTCAATTGAAATTTCTGGGCACAAATCGACAAGAAATCTCTTCCTCAAATTTTCTTCTTCTGATAAGGCATTCAACCTCCTAGACTCCAAAGCATTATACAAATTTACAGGAAAACCAGACATGATTTCAACAAGGACTTTATTGAAAAAATTATATGTTTTTATTGTTGGTTCTTCAAGAAATTTCTTACCAAATTCATCAAAGGTCTCATACCAATCACATAGTGGTTTGATATTTCCATCTTTTACGGCTGCATCCTCAACTTCCTCAACAGACATACTGGGCTTGTCAATATTGGCCTTTTTTTTGCTTCAGATTCTCCTTTGCCAAAATATTTTTTCTTATTCAATTTGATAGCCTATGAACCAATAGCCTTTATCTCTCTTACAACTTCTAAATTAGTTTCTCCCTCTTCATCAACATACACAACTTTGTAAGATCTAGTGCTTTTATTCTTCTTCCTTTTTCTGGAAGCCTTAGCTTGATTTGACTAAGCTATGGGGGAACTTCTAGTGTGAACAAGAGATGTTCCTGGACTGGCTGATTCAGCTTCATCTCTTTTCCTTCTCACTTCTTTCAGTTTTTACACAAGAATGCCCATACTTTCTGTAAAAGCCTTTGTCTCTTTTCTTACCCTTTTGATTATTTTGGGCTTTTTCAATTTTGAATGAACCTATAAAATTTTCTCTGCATAAGTACCAAACCTTTCTTCCCCCTAATCTAGTGGTGAATTCAACATGTGTTCAACATAAATCCTCAGAATGTTCTCATCTACTTCATAACCCATAGGCATGATCCAAATAGTTCTAGGATCAACAACTTCCATATTGCACTAGTCAATGTCTACCATGAAGAAAATAGTGTCTGTGTATCAAGTTCCACTATTGAAGTAGGAATTATTTCTTTGGCATGCATTAAATTCTAAAAAAACTTTTAAAGTATCAACACAAGATTGTATTGCGGGTCTGACGATCCCCTAGTTCACATAACTTATTCCATATCTGAACAACTACCGGCATATCATTACGCCATTGAACTTTACCAACTCCCAGTATCTCACCTGAGAAGTAGAAAAAAAAACATATCAGCAAGTAAACATATTTGAATATGTTTTGCTTATCCTTCTTGATTTTATCCAAATTCTCCAATAACTAGGTTTTGAGCAGTTCACATAAATCATAGTCTACATTTTACTTGACCATTTCATATGCTGCATAGACAGTTGTGTTGGATACATAATTCTCCTAGCTTGAGTGATAAATATTATAGCCGATAACCACTGATGAAAATTTTACATCCACTGCGGCAATATTGTCTATGATCGTCATTGCTCTTCTATCCCATTTCGATCCTGTCACATTAGTAACCTTATCATTCTTTACAGATTTCAAAACTAGAAGCTTACCGGTGGAATTTAATCCAATAACTACACATATAGCTTCTTTTGTGATTTTGGATGGCACATCCAACCACATGAGCTCATCATGGACATGACTCAACAAATATTGAACCCACTCATCTTCTTCAAATACAGGGAATTTCACAAATTGCACAAATTGCACAAATTGCTTATCTTCTAAGGTTTTGAATTCTAGTTTCACACTATAGTCTTCTTGAATTATATGATGAGAGTAAAAATTTGTCAAATGAGAGGTTTCCATATCTTCAATGTTTGCATGTACATAAGCCCTAATATCCTCAATATGCAGGACTCTGTATGACACCGATGAAAATGCACCTAAGGGTTTTGTATCTACGGACTTATACGAATGCCATTTGAACTTTGGACACGGCCTATCCTTAACTTTGACTACCAGAGAAGTAGAAATGATTGCAATCACACAAATTTACAGGTTTTCAATAAATACCTTTCAGGGACAAAGACAAAATTTGATTGCAGATTCTCCTTTATGCTTGAGTCTCTCCACAAATTCAAAATGATCACTTCAGAGCTCTCGAAACCGATTTTCAATAAATACAATATGACAAATGAGGGTTGAAGCCGTTCCTTTTATTGTCCACATACCTAACTTCTTTATTTTGCAATAAATTCCCTAGCCCTAATTCATTCGGTTTCCTTCCTTTCAGGCATTGAGATAGACGGCTCTTATGCAGATCTCCAATATGCTTCAATAATGCTTCTAACTGGTCAAACAACATTTGAAAATCATCAACTCTCCTACTGGACATATTTGGATTCCAATATCACTCACTTGCCAGAGGGGGGGTTAAGAGTTTTTCTTGATAGCTCCTCCTAAGCCAGAGACCTAAAATTAATTCCCTGAGGAATTACTAGAGGTTTCTTCTGGTGCAAGTCCATTTCCTTCTACAAAGGGATTCTTCTTTACCCATTTCTTTTGCATTTGTTTTATGATCACATCACTAGTAACGTTTCCTTTTCCTTTAACATCATGTTGCATGTTCTGATTTACCGAACCTCTTTTGTTCCAACAGAATCTAGCGATGTGGCCAAATTTGTTGCAATTGTAGCACACAGCACTTCTCTATCCAGACCAACTGTTCCACTAACTTTGAATTGATCTACATTGATTAGCAATATGTCCTTGAAGTCTATTGCATGCATAGCATCTGGCATCTCTATGAAATTTATTCATCACAATTCTACATTCACTTGATTTGTGACCATACTTATAGCAGTTAAAACATTGAACTGAGAATGATGGTCTACTTGTGTTCACCCTACTTCTACACTGAGAAGCCATATGAAAAAATTTGCTGCAGACATAACAATACCCATTAAATCTTTGAGCATTTGGTTTCCTTACCGAATTTCTTTTGCCTCCTTCCATCTGTCTTCCTTGTTTGAATCCTCCTTGTTCAGAATTCCTTTGTCTAGAGTTTCTTTGTACAGATCCAAAACTTTCCCATTCTTCATATCCAAGACCTTTTCTGTCACCATTAGTTCTCTATCCTTTGATCAGTTCATCAAGTTTGGTTGAGCTTGCTTTTAATTTCTCCTTATATGCATTTGCAGTAGCAAGTTCATTTTTGAGATCATCAAGCTTCTTTTCAAGTACTTCTTCATTGTTCTTGGATTGCTCCAATTCATTATCTAATTGACTACATTGTTTAGAATTTTATTTCAAAGACCGTGCAAGATTCTCTTCATTTTTCTTTTTGTCCTCAATCTCCTTGGTCATTCTCATCATGATAGATTCCATCTCATGCTTCAAGACAACATTCTCTTTGGAAAATTTTTCACATTCTTCTGTTTTCTCTTTTAGAGCTAGACTAAGTTGTTCATCTTCCATGATTTTGTTCTTCTATTTGAGTTGACCACATAATTCCTTTCTTTTCTACCTTGATTCATTGATTTTGTCTTTTAGTGACTGAATAAACTTTTTTGCATTCTCAAGATTTTCTTGCAGTTCCTGGTTCTCAGATTTTGACTGATCTAGATCATTAAGGGCCACCATAAGTTGTTATTGAAGACTGCTTGTATCCATTGAGAAACACCTTCCAAGATCTCCCCAAGCTGCAAGACTTCTTCCGAGGAACTAGCTCTAATACCAATTGTTGGAAATAAGCAACACTGAGAGGGGGATGAATCAGTGTTGTGCAAAAATTCAACTTTATTATTCTATTATTTAACTTGCTTAACCATTCAACAAAAGTAACATGCATAAAAAAAAGGAAATAATCACAACACCATAACACCATAATTTTTACGTGGAAACCCTTTTAGGGGAAAAACCACGGTGGATGGCCAATCCACAATATAATATGAGTATACCCAAAATTAGAAATACAAAATGCGAATGCACTTGCATTCAAGCTCACTTCCTAGAGCTCACTTCTTAAAAGGATGGGTTCACTGCCCTACAATGATTTGGAATAAATCCAAAAGAGTGAATTGATGAAATAGCATCCACAATGCCTGATTATAGTTCCAATTAAGTTTTGTAGATAATCTATTGTCCTTTTGACTGATTCAACAATTCTGCTCTACTCTCCACAACTCACACTGCAAAAATATTAATGCACAAGTGAAACTATGCATAATCACCTAATCACTCTTCTTGATTATCGCAACACACCACCATAGTTCTTTTTTTTCACATAACAAAAGATATATCAAATCTCTTATAGATATCCACATCTAGAAATAAAATTGCTATAGGTAGGTCTTGATAATCTGACTTGGGAATATTATCAACTGTCAGCCCAAAATTACAATTGGATTTTCAATGTGGATCTAAAACCGTCAGCTAGACTATAGCTAGGACCCATAATTAAATATTTGAACATAAAAAAATTTCAAATAATTTCACTTAACACATCCACAACGTGTCACATTCACTGAGTCAACTACAATGAACAAATAGACAAAAAACATCCTATTGGACCTCCAAGCTCGTACAATGACAGATGGAACACCATAAGATTTAGTAATGAGATAATGTGCATGCTCAAAAAGCAATCACATGGATCCAAACTCAAAATGATGATCCAGTGAAGAAGACAAATTAACTGATTGATTGGATAACCTGTTCTTAAGTATTCTGCCGATATGACTAGATGTTGATCTGCAGACCATGGAGATGACTTTAGTTGTCATCAATGACAACACTAGAAGTCATATGACAACAGGTTGACTTAGGTAATCATACCATAATTTGCAAGAGATGTAGGTTAGGGACTAATTAACCATGATTAGTGGTTGTGTAAATGATTAGGTAGGTTAATAACAACATTAGAGGCAAGTGGAAAATTATGGAGGATGTGACACTAACCACAATTAATGGTGTGCACATCCTAATCATAGGTTAATTAAGTTAACCTAGATTAAGGAAGAATTATGGAGGATAGTGAAATGTGGAGAGAGGAAAAGGATGAATTAAATAAATTAGTCTATTTATTTAATTTAGAGAGGAAAGGGGGTAGAGTATTTGATTAAATAATTAAATACTTTAGGGAATGTTAGGAATAGGATAAATATTAATCAAATAATGAATTATTTATTTAATTAATATTGATATGAAGATGGGATAGGAGAATATAATGATAAATTTGACCATATGGAAGTAGCCAAATTTCTAGGTGTCTACAAACTCATAGAGAGATGACAGGGTATGTGTAGGATCATCATGGAAAAAATAGGCCCTTAAGTGGCAAAAAATTCAAAAAAATCAGAGTTAGGCAACTTGACATAAAAATTTGAATAAGTTATCTATATTATTTCAAAAATGTGTAAGAATAGAATCTGTAGAAAATTGAATGTAGTTTCTAAACTACTAGGTCTTTAAAAAAAAAAAACCTATTTGGTGAAATTTGAAATTTCAATGCAATAGTACTTAAATTTCAGGGAAAAAAGAAGAATTAGGTGTTTGTCTGACCACCCTAACCACAATAAAATGATAATATTTTAGATATAAGTAGAGGACTCATGTACCAATGTGATGCATTTTTTTTTGTAATTTTTTTCCAAGTAAATAATTAATTATGAATTTTTTATTACAACTTTTAAAAAATATAAAAACTTGTATGTTTGACCACCTTAACTTAGTCAAAATTTCATGATTTTTTTTTTAATCCTATAGTATACAAAGCATAGAATGTGACACATGTTTTAGATTCAAAAAATGTGATATCGTTTGAAAGCTATAAATATTTTTCAATCAACCTATCAATTAGGACTTTAGTCGTAATTCAAATAGAAAATGAATAATAATAATTTATCAAATTCAAAATAAAGCATAATTTATATTGGTGGAAAGCTAAGAATCTCCTTTAAAAACCCTTTTTGTTTCATCAATTTTGGCTAAAAAAAAGGTCGTCAGCCACATACCCATCATATTGCCACTTTTTGGCCCATCATGATCCTGCACATACCCGATAGTGGGTTGTGGTATGCATGCACTTGGGTTTAGTAAGAGGGTTATGAATGAGTATCTAAAAGTACATCCAACTGTCAAAATTGTTTTAGTTGACTCTAAGGGTAAGAAAGATCCTGAAAGAGATCCCTCTTTCTAACACCAACCTATAGTTACTTGAAGAGTCAAAGATTATGGATTAAAGAAGGATACAATGTAATCCACAAATATTTTTTATGTCTGTTGATAAAAATGCTTACTTGGAGAAACTAATTGTAAAAATAAATGAAAAAATTTAGGTGAAGTAGAAAATTTAATACATTGTGAATCAGAATCAACTAGGGAGGTATCTGGGAGGCAAGACAACCTTCTGACAATACTGATTCAAAATGATATTAAAATCTAGTAATGAAATCAAGAATGAGAGTTGGTACATTATAATAAAGGTTAGAGACCAGAAGCATCAAAAAAGGAAGCAACTCACAAAGGTAAAGATGAAACCAACATGCTCCCACCAACTAGAATGGGCATGATTAGTTTGGAGTTAAGACTTGGAAATGAGAAAATAAGCTGACTAACCCTTGAAGTGTCTAAAGTTATGAGAAAGATGAAATCACCAAGAATTATGGACAAAATTTCTTAGAAAAGTTGGTTTCAAGGAAAAAACTTGGATAGTAAAGCGAACTAACCAAATAAAAACTCAGGTAGAGCAGTGTTGGTTGAAGTTTAGATTGAGCTTCTAAGATTGACAATGAAAGTAAATCTATGTTAATCCCTTTATGATCATTTGAAGACATTCCAGGGGTAAATTGGATATGAAGGAGATTATGTTTCCAAATTGGAAAAATAATTAAATAACCTTGGAAACAAAAGTATTTGAAAGATAAGGGTAGGATAAGGCAATAAACAATCAATCAATTGAAAAGGGAAAGAAAAATGATTTCAAATCCATGAGAAAATCTAGATAACTACAAGTGTTCAAATTTTAAGATGATTAATGTTTTATGTATCACAAGTACCAAGGAGGGGAAGAGGAGAAGTATATGGATATAGATAAGTGCCCTATTCAACAAAGTTTGATGATGTATTTCCAATTTGAGATTTTTTTTGACTTAGATCCATAGATATGGTTCTCAGATAAAAAATGTTATATCTAAAGTTTCGTATCCAATAACCACAAACAAGGTTGTTGGAGTGGAAGGCTAAGCTATAGGAACTATTAGTGAAAGATTTGAATAGTCAAGAAAAATTCAAAGGCCTTTGACCAAATAAAAGAGAAGTTATCATGACACCAACTCTATGAGTTCTTGATTTGGAAGATCAATTTATGGTTATCATTGATGCCTTAGAAAAGGGTTAGGTAGTATGCTTATTTACGAGAGGTAAGTAATATCTTATGAGTTTAGGAGATTGAAGTTAAATAAATGTGTATAGGAGCGTATTTGCACCCCTTATGTAAATTCACCTTTTGCATCCCTCCACCTTATAAAATCAAACCCGAATGCAAAATTCCACATCACCCATCTGCCTCCCATCCACTTGGAGTTTGTCCTGTGTATCAGTGGGGGAATTTATGTCAGGGATGTGAGCACGATGTGCGGATGTCCATGCAACACGCTGTTGTCCCTAGTAGATTCTTGCGTTTGGAGTCTGTGGGGATGTTACATTCTCCATTGGGCATGAAGTGTAATGCCTCTGTGTCAACCAGCCAACCTGAAAATGACTCTTTCCCTCTTATTTTGATCTTGAAATGCCTATCTTGCTCATTCAATCCATATCTTTAGCATCTCTTTAGAAATTTCTTGAACCCTTGAGCATAGAACTTCATTCTTTGAGAATTTTCACATCATTATTCCATTGAGCAATTCCTTCCATCTTATTGCACTTTTTCCACCATTAGAGTTGTGACTTGGTGTCCCGAGGTACTGCTTCTTTGTTGTTGCGACCGCGTAGACCTTATTGAGTTTGCAACATCCTCTACATGCTTGAGAGCTCCTTGATTGGGAAGGTGAAATTACTTGTTGATTAACATAGCATAGTGCCTCTGTCATTGTTTGGTCTTCATCTTCGTTATTTTCTTTATCGCATCTTCCATATCGTGGCTTTCTTGGTTGTCCGTGGAGGTGGAAATACCAAAGTGGGGGTTTGAATGAGGCAAACCCCTATACAAAAAAACATTTTTTCCTCTCTTGGATGTGTACAGGTGTACGTGTATGTGGAGCTTGCTAGCAAGCTGGACCTTTAGTGAGTTGTACTTTTTCACCTTAGCTTTCATCCACCTTTACCATCTTCATAGTCATTTATCGTACTCTATTATTCTGTTCAGTTTAGTAAACCTCATTTACTATGTTGTCAGTAGTTTTTTTGGCTTTCCACATTGTATTTCACACTTTCTAGTCGTACGAACGCCAATGAATTGCATTATTATCCTTGATCCATGTTGTCATCCTTGGACAAAGAGTTGTCTAAGGTGTAGTTCAAATTCCAAAAACCAGCTCATCTAGTCCCATTCAAGTTTTCAGATCAGTAGAGTGACAAGAGCACTTGAGAGTGCTCTTCATTCTCTATCCTTGACCTAAACACCTGTTAGCTTGATCTAAGATAGGGAGGCCCTCTGCTCTCAGCTCTCCATGACCTAGAGCCATGGTGTGGTTGGTCCCCCTAACTTACAAAATGAAACCAAGCTCCACATGATTTTGAGCTAGCATAATTTTTTTATGCTTGGTAACTATGTAGGCATTAATTGTTTGGAAAATTTTTGGAGATAATAATAAACCATCATGGTCTAAAAGGAATTGTTACTCTTACCAATTTAAATTCTCGTTAGAGGAGATGGCTTGAGCTGAAATCAGACTATGACTTTAAAATCATTTATTTAAAGGGAAAGAAAATTCAAGTTGTGGATGCCTTAAGTCAAAGGAGTCATATCTCCTCGACAATATCTATTCATTATATTTTCCTAAATCAAGTGTGGTAGGAGTGCAAGGAAGATGTTTCATTTAATTTGAGTGGATTACTAAGAATCAGAGGAAGAGACTAAGTACCAAACTTAGAGAAGTTAGAGAATAAGGTGTGGTAAGAAGTTTAATCGGTGCCATATTCGGGACAATCTAAAATGATAAAATTGTTGACCAATGTGAAACCACTATCTTTCTAGAAGGAAATAGAGAGATATGTTGCAAGATTTTTAGCAATATTTCTAGAGTGCACTAGGAGGGTGAAGACAAGATGTCATCACCCAACAAGAATTATATTCCCATGAAATTCTAGAGAGGAAGTGGAAGACCATTAGTATGGTTTTGGTCTTTCTATGTTAAGGATTTGGCATAATGTTATTTTGGTAGTGGCGGATAGGCTCACCAAGGTAGCCAATTTCATATTGGAAAATTTGACATGTAGCACACCAATCAAATAGCTAATTCATACAAAATTGTTTTGGTTGTGCGGTGTTCCTAAGAAGGTTATCTCAGAAAGGGACATGCAATTAATGTTGAGGTTTTGAGTAAACCATAACCACAGAAAAATAAATTAAATATAAGTGTTGTCAATTAGATTTGCACCTTGCTGAATACAAGATTCAACAATCTACTGAAACATGGAAACCTTCTTTAGATGTGGGTGATCTAAATGAAGGAATCTCTAGAGTGACCTGGTTCTTCGAATGATGAATATTATTCTAAGTATTTTTTGGGGAAAGGGATAAAAGGATAACTTGAAAATAAAGCCTATGACTAACAGATGATTCACCAAACTTATGAAAATTTAGACCTAACCACTCATAACAGTTTCTCTAACATAGTAATCCTCACAATCTCATTAGCACATGCTTCATCAGTGATTTGCATGAAGATCTGGAAAACTAACACAACATGCAACCTGAAACATGTAGTTCTGAACAAAGGTTTACAACAGCAAGACATATAAGGATTCAAGTTTGAAAACA
>VDFB02270651.1:817516861-817568327 GCA_007258455.2 Sequoia sempervirens
AGAGAATATACAATGGGGATTTTATGATATGTATATATTAGACTAATTTTCATTTGTTTGGAATTTGATGTAGGGTAGAATGTACCGCAATCTGTAGAGAGGGAAATTATCATTTGAGTAGAAAGGTGCTATTGGAATGCTTTGGAAAATTCCATCTAAGCTAGGGTTAGGTTAAAAGGATCTAAAACCCTAGAAGAGTGTAATAAGAGTCCTATTTTGAGGCAAGTCTTTTATGTGATTCTTGGATGTGGTTGTGTTGTAGGTGGTTTTAGGGTTTTGAAAACCAATTTCCCTACCTTCTTTTTTTCAATGAAATTGAA
Organism: Sequoia sempervirens; assembly: GCA_007258455.2. Taxonomy (NCBI): domain Eukaryota; kingdom Viridiplantae; phylum Streptophyta; class Pinopsida; order Cupressales; family Cupressaceae; genus Sequoia; species Sequoia sempervirens. The sequence goes on from VDFB02270651.1 coordinate 817,517,182, forward strand.
CCAAACAAGAATATATGCACATGTAGGAGGAACTTGCATACACCATTGCGGGTGTATGCATATGTATGTAATCACATCATGGTAGGTGAATTTATGAGCTTGCGATTGTACATATGCATGCATATGCACATACACATTTTGATGCATACATGCCTAAACATGTGCATCAATGACTGTTCAATTTAATTATCCCCTTCCTGATAGGAAACCTAATTTTTGGCACCTAAACTCATTGGTATGGTATTATCACTTATTGAGTTTGAAATTATGCCTGATGACCTATATATATATTAACATTATTACTCTTCTTCAGGCAATGTATAACCATGATGCATGACATCTCCTTGAGGTATTAACTTTAAATAATTTTATACCTCTCTTAAGGTTTGGAAGACCAATGTTTAATTTATAAATATTTAATTTGATAGTATTTTTCAAAAGTGAATATTTTATTAAATTTAAAGGAGGAAGTTATAATGTTTTACCACCAAATTTCTTTGAGGTAAAGATTCAAATATTAAATATGTAATTTTATCCCTCTCATTTGAATAGAGGAGGCAAGACCATCTTGAGTTGGCGAGATAAGTTACATCCTTATTAAACTTTAAATTAAACCATATTGCCATAATTTTGGACGTACGCTAAAATCTTGCTTAGTGGTTCCCTTTTTTAAGCCACAAAAGTGGTGTTGCATCTACGAAGATTTTGCTGGCGATATCCACCACCTTGAAACTTTTTTTTTTTCATTGATACTTTATCATGCTCAACTTTATTGAGGAGGGAGTTAGACAAAATTGAGGAGGTGGTTATCTTAACCACCTAATATTCAATTGACCTCCTTTAGTTGAAGAAAAATTCTAATTCAACAAACATGTTTATGGCTAGGAAGGGAGGATAGGATTTAATGGTTTTGGATTGTAAGGAGGAAGCTATAAATATTGAAATTAGGAGAGCTATTTGGAGCTCGAATTTCTTTTAAAGAGAAAAGGAATAGAGATGAATACAATAGTAGGTAGGCTGAGCTAAAGAAATACTAGGAGTTCTTGTCCACGGTTGCTCATTTTCAGACTTATCAAGTTCCAAAATTTTATACATGCACATATTGCTCTTGAGTAACTTATTCTATGAGATATCAGTGCTTTCTTGATACAAGGTAATCTTATGGGAAAATGCAACATGTGTGCTATTCTTTTAAATCAATATCACTGTTTCTTGTTTACAATTTTATCTCTACAACATGATTAGAGTGAGTTGTAGTAGAAAGTTCATTGTTTATGTCTTGATTGACAAAAATACCTAGCTACAGTTCTTGGTGCCTTAATGGTTATTCTAGAAATAGCTGTTAGGATGAATTTGTAGCATGCTTTAGTTTTCTTTTGCTCTTTGCCAACCTAAAATGAAAAGAAATTCAAGAAGGTTAGCATGAAGTTTATCCAAGAACAATGCTATTATAAAAGAAGATAAGAGTCTAAATATTAGAATGTGCATGCAAATGTTTAATAATGAATGAATGAGATTTCAATTAAAAAAAGGAAATAACTATTTACTGCTTGATGCAAAAATAAATTCCTGGTTATGTTTGCATACTACTAGGTATCTTGTTGTGCATTCCATCTAGATGGTCAGAATGCATTAGGTGCAATGTCAACACCAAATTATCTAAGGGGTTGAAAGGTTTTTGTTTTGCCTCCCTGGTTTAAAAACGCTATTATTTTCTTTATTGGGGGTGTATGTTCTAAGTTGAAATTGTTAGCCATGGAAGTTTGAAGGATTTCTTAAAACCCTAGTTTAAAGTATAATGATCACAAGTGGTAGGTAGCCAAGAGGAGTGTGTCTTATTTGAAAAACTTTAACTAGGTTAAGAGCGTTTTCCTTAGGATAGGTGTCCTTGGTAAGAGTAAAGGGCAAAGTGAAAGTCTCTCAGAAGCCCTAGATTAGAAGATTTTTCCAAGTCGAGTAGGGTGGGTGAGTCTGTATAGTAGTACAAAACTATGGCTATAGTAGCTGTAGGTGCCATTGACTACACTTTAGTACTCACAGTAACCTAGATACCTAACTAACCAAAATTTCCAGCTTAGTAGGAAGGTATCTTTAGTAGAGTGGCAGAGTTAGATAGGTAGGGTTTACCACCAGAGCTCAGATGGCATTTCTTGAGGGTTTCCAACATTGCCTTTCATAAGAAGGGAAGGGCCCCTTCTAGTTAGGAAGGTGTGCGGGGGACTACATGGGTCCGTGGTTGGTGGAAAAACACTTAGATGATGCTTTCCCTCGCATGCAAATGGCGAGTTGAGTCTTGGAAGACACAAGACCAGATGAGGACTTATAATCTCTTATCCTTGTAACTCTTGCTTATTTAGTACTTGAATATATGAATTCAATTCAAGTTTCATGTTGTTTAAGTAGAATACTAGCTAGCTTATTATTATGGTAGAATTGGTTGCATTTACTATGATGTAAGTTTCAAAAAACAAAAGAAGCTATAGTTGAGTGAGAAGTCCTTATTGTTTTTATGTTCCAAGTAATGTGGTTGTTACATCAAGGATACAATTCAAAGGACAACTTAGTAGTAAAAAAATACAATAAAGAAAAAATAAATATAAATAAAAAAGAATTGAAAATATTTACCATAGATCAACTAAAATATCAAATAAATAAATAAAAAATGAAAGATAAATGAAAAGGAGGAAATGAAACTTTTTTCCATAAAAAAAAAAATCAAATATAAATCACAAATAAAAATCAACGATAAATCACAAAGAAAAAACAAAATCAACAAAATAAAGAAATTTAATAAAAAATTGAAATCAAAGATATTTGATCAAAAAAATCAAAAAGATAAATCAAAGATAAATCTCAAAGAAAAAGATAAATTAAAGTCAAAGATAAATTTCAAAGAACAATCAAAATAAAAATCAAAGAGGGATCCTTCAAAAAATCAAAATGAATGGAATTTTATTAGAAAGAGAAATCAAAGATAAATCACATATATTTGAAAATATTTATCATTCATAAATTAAAAAGTCAAATAAACAAATCCAAAATAAAGAAATTTAAAAGATCAAATAGAGATTTGATTACAAAGATATTTCTTAGTTTATATATATATATATATGTATGTTTTAAATATTTCTAAAATTAAACATGTTCACATACAATTTATGTCCCCAAGTATATAATAAATAAAATAGTTTTAAAATAAAATTATACTATCTATTTAATGAATAAATTATATATAATTAAATTAACATATTAAATTTTATAATTGAGTATTCCACTTTATATTAAAAAATTTCATAACAAAAGTGAATTTAAATTTTGTTAATTTTTTAATTGATTAATAAAATTTTAGTGCTTTCTTTTCTACATTTAATTAATTGATGAATGTTACTTATTGTTTAATAATTCTAATAGTTTGTGAGAAAAGTGAATCTAAACTTTTATTATAATGACTAGTCTACAAGAGCAAAATATTTAATATACTTAAAAAAATAGTTTTAGTAGATCTTTGTGAATCATTAATAAAATACTTGTTTTTCATTTCATTAAACAATTCTAACTGTGTACCAAAATAGAACTAAAAGATTCTAATACATTGATTAAAATGAAAATTGAAAACATGAGAAAAGAAACACCCAAAAAAGTAGGACCTCCAAATATTACTAGAATAAGAGGAGGATAGATTTGAAATTTGAATTACAATTTAAATTTCTTTAGATTGTTTAATTTGATTTATATTTTTATATAATTATATAGTACATTAAATGATTAATAAATTATAAATATATTATAACAGATTATAATATATTATTTAAAAGTAAAATATGATTGAAATATAGATTATTATTTTAAAAATATATTGGAATAAAAAAATATTATTAATTGTGATTTTTTTTAAAGAATGGTTTTTAATTTTACAATGTAAAATTATTTTGAACATATTTGAATTTTAAATATATCAATCTAAAAAATTGTCTTTAATTGTACTAGTGAATTTAATATATTTACTTTGTGCATAATTTTTACAAGTAATTATTGTTTCATAATTCTAATTTCTTATTTTTCAATGTTACAATTTTATGGTTATAGAGAAACAATACGAAAAAACTACATTACAACTTGTATATAATGTAAATAATTATTATTTTTAACTATAGTTTTTAAATGTAATTTGTTGTAATGTTTTAGACTTTAAATATTGAAGGAATAGGCTAAGTGCACCAAGTTGTGACACAAAAATAGTTTTTAAGACGCCTTTTTTTTCCTTTCTAAAATTAGTAAAGTCTGATGTTCATAGAAAATGAAGATAGTTCCACTCAAAATTTGAAGATGCAAACAACAAGTGCTCTGAATCTACTCTCTAATTTTTTATTTTTTTTGAAAATAATGAAGATTAAGAGTTTCAAAGTGGACACATTCTGAAAAGCTAAAATTTGAGTGTGCTCCCCGCTATTTTTTTTGAAAAAGAATCAAAAATCATTTTTTTTATCAAGTGTAGAATGAAGTGTAGTTTATAAAAATGTAATTTCTTTCATAATTTGATGAATGAGTAAAAGTGTACACCAAAACTAGGACATGTTGGTTTTTGACAAAAAAATGAAGGAACTAAGAAGAGAATTTATATAAGTAAGATAGAGCCTAGCGTCATCACGATCTTTATATAAACTTGCATTGAAAGACCTACAAGCCTGATGGTTAAGACAACCAAAAAAGTTTAAAATTATGTTACACTTTCACAAAATCACATCCAATATGGAACTTAGTTTTTCTATAAATTTTAAATTCTAGATCATTCGAAGGGCCCAAATTCTTATGCAATTTTTTGCAATCACAAACAAATACAATCTCGGTGTGAAATTTTTCTATTGACTTTGGTGGAGTTAATTTATTTATCTAAGGATTATGCCTATATTGCATGCATTTAGATCTAGTGCTATGGTGATGGAAGGAGTATTATGTTTTAATTACAATTTCTAAATTGATGAGATCTAGTCTATATTTGTAGAATTAAGTTGGGTTTCATTCCAGATTTGCATGTGATTGACGGTGTTCTGGTTGAATGAAATTCAAAAATCTTATGCATTTGTGCTTCCTTCAAAGATTGCCTTCTATTAATAGTGAATGTTTGAATGTTATTTCTATTACTGGTTTGTTTGAAAGATCTTGTTAAAACCTACAAAGATGAATATTGTTGTTTGATTAGAATAGATTTATAAGAATCCTTGTTGCCCTACCTTTTTTTTGTTTTATTTTATAAATGATTCATACTTTGTATGAAAGACCAATAAACTAAGTTTGTTAATTTTCTATTTTATGAAATGCAATCTATCATTTTGAGTTATTCAAATTTCTTATGCAATTGCATAGAAATTTCCAGTTATCTAAATTCTAGATTTCCTTATGGAGTTACATTGATCTTACAATTGTGCTATCCACATAGTCAAGACCTAATAGAAAAGGAACCTTGGAGTAGTTCTCACTACTTTTCAAGAGATGCAATAAACCTTTGTTTCCTAGCATGTTGCAAGTGACCAAAACCACCCTCAGTAGGTAGAAACAAGTGATGGGAGGAAATGGAGTTATACCTAGAAATGGTGGTGTTGGGCTACTAACTCACCACTTCAATGACCCATGGATACCATTTATGCTATGGAGTGTTAGGGAAAACCAAGAAGCACACATGACAGAGGTTGTGATAAACATCGCCATCCTCAAGGAATTAATAGGGGTCTATAACTTAGCGACCATAGTGGGAGTCTTGGCTCTCTTGGCTACTTAGGGTGGAGAAGAAGGGAGTGAGGAGTTGGGTGGTGTTTCCAGGGAGATGGAAATAGATGTTGATGTTTAATGACACATTGAGTCTGTGTTTTAGCTCACAACTATAATTTTTCTTTTTCTCTTGCATTTTATGCCATGTTTCTTTGTTTTATTTAGGGTTGGGCCCCCTTGTTCCTATTTTATACACACACACATATACATATATACATATACATATATATATATACATATACATATATACATATATATATATACATATACATATATATATATATATATGCTACATATATATATACATACATACATACATATATATATATATATACATACATATATACATATATATACATATACATATACTACATACATACATATATATATATACATACACACACACACATTACTAACATAGATATATATATATATATATATATATATATATATATATACAGGCATGTATATATATATATATATATATATATATATATATATATATGCAGAAAAGATGAATTCACCAAAAGCAAATCAATTTTTCTTAATTAAAATTAAAGCCAATCCTGCCTAAAAGCACAAATTAACCACAAAAGAAATCAAATGTGAGATACTTGTGGACAATGAAATCAAAACCAAAAATTACTCTTCAAGGTAAATTCACCAAATCAAATGAGTCAAACATGGAGACGAGCATAGATTGTGGCTTTTAAGTTGAATCACCTTTCAAGATAAATTAACAGAATCATATAAGTCAAACCTCTCAAAATGAGTTCATCATATAAAAATATCAACACAAAAGCCAATAATTGTTCATGTGAAAATTTATTCTCAGCATTTTTGAGTTTATCTTCTCTTGAATATATATGTAAAATATGTATTTGATTTGAGTAATATTCTCAAATGAGAAATCATAGTTATAAAGGTATCATGGCTATGTTGGCATACCAATGTTTAAGACAACTTTAGTTAAAAAATAAAAGAAATACAAAAGTGGTTGCCACTATAATTTTATAAGTGATTAACAATTACTATAAAAAATCTAGTATTTCTCAATTACTCATTTTCTATTAAGTCACTTTTTTTTTTTAAATGGATACTTAAATTGGTCATCTTTTGTAGCATTTCTTTTGGAGGACATCAACAAGAAAAAAAGAGAAAATTATGCATGTCAAGAAATACAATTATTGACCCTAATTAGATGAGATGATGTTAATGGGGTTTTCTGGATATTGACAATTGGAATGTTGATACTTATTTCATTGCTCATCTTAGTAAAAAATACTTTTCCTTTTTACTATTGACCATAATTAGTGTATTACTCATGCATTACTTGTTTTGAATTTGATTGTTCTCTATATAAGAATCATAATCATGCAAGAAGTAATATGAAGATGTCAATTTCAACTTTGTGTAGTTGTAAACAAATAAGTTGTGAATTTATTGTACTACAATTAATTTTATCTTGAGTATTCCTTTATGATTTTATTTATGCTATTTATCTTGATTTGCACTAATAATTCTTTGTTGTGAAATATGAATTAATAGTTTATAACAGCTCAATTCATAGAAAAATTAGAAATTGAGTACCACTTGCATAGCAATATTAACACTATAATGCCATTTAAACTATAATCCTTACATCTAGTTCTAGATCTAATCCTAGTAATATTTATTTTGCATTAAAAAAAATTGGTGTGCCGTATTCCACACATGCATGTCTGAGATTTGTAATACTACTGGTATCTATGACAGCTTAGAGTATTAATTCCATTATCCTGACTGTGAATGTGCTTCTTTTATTTTAGTTGATTGGCTTTTATTATACTATTGGTTTTAACTTATTTGTCAATTTATAATGATTATATACTGAAACTCTGCAAATACAGTGGGCACATAAAGTAAACTGCCAGACCAAAGTATTTATGGAAAAACTGCAGGTATAAAAACCCTGTGCACTTCCCAATTCCTCAACAACACATTGCAATATAAAAACACATCAACCCTTGCATTCTTATTAAATATAGAAGATAAACACAACACTCATACAATCCACAGTATGCTTCAAACCAACTTAGAGCTAAATTAGAGCTAGACGATAATTTTTCCAATCGAAAGTGTCCACTAAATAAATATTTAGCGTTAGTTTAGGTCCAATTTACTAAAAATATAAAATTATTGAAAACACTTAATGTTCTCACAACTCCTACTCATATAAATATTTGAAAAATCTAAAAAGAGTCATTTTGTAGATCTAAAAGTGTATCAAAAATCTAATAGTTTTAATTGTTTAATTATTGTTTATATTTATATTTAATTTTTTTATTGAAATTATTTCATTAGCACAAAAAATGAGGTTGATTGTCTTTTCAAGAAAGAATATTAATGTTTATTAAAACATATGATGCACTAGAAGAAATTTCATCTCAAGATATAATTTATTTCTATCATAGTTAGGAAAAAAAGTGATATCCTATCAAAATAGTTGTGTTTTCAATACACATTAATTTTAAGATTTATTTTATTTATTTATTTATCAAAATAAGAAAAAAATAATCCATGCAGTAAAGTTTTAAGTTATAACTACAAAATTAAAAGTGAGGGTAAAGAAATAAAATTTAATATATAACGAGTAGCATCCTAGAAAATATACATTTCATTAATTTATATCATTTTAAAATTTAAAACATATACATCAATTTCTATTGATTTAAGTTAAATAGTTAGATTAGTGTTGGTCATTTCCTTTATAAAAATGTGACAAAGCTTTGCATTTTCACCCCATTCAATTTGAAGAAAAATAACACCCATTCTACTCTCACTTAATGTGAAGGAAAATAGTTCACTCATTTTAGTTGAGAATGCATATTTTTTTAATGATGTATTATTGGGAAAGTGGGCAAAGATGGAGGACCAAATGGAGGCCTTACGTGGCCACTTTATTTTAAAATCAGGAAAGATCAACCTTGGATGAGAAAATGAAGATCGTTACACTCAAAATATGAAGTTGTAGTGAAAAAAAGAGTCGTAGTGTCGTGAATCTGCTTTCTAAACTATTGTTTTTTAAATGGTAGAGATTAAAGGGTTCAAAAAGGGGGGCCACACAAAATGGCCCCATTTTTTTTTTTAAATATAACATAACATATGGCGTGCCCTCACCTAATTTTTTTTTTTTTTAGTATTTAAAAAATCTCTAGGTGAGAAATTAAATAACACCATGTAGTTTATGTCTAATTTTTTTAATGAATATATGATTTTTTACTAATTTTCAAAGTGGACACATCTTGAAAAACAAAAAAATGAGCATGCTCCCCCGTAATTTGTTTGAAAATTGATAAAAAATCATTTGCTGGTAATTTGTAGAATGGAGTCTAGTTTATAAAAATGTAATTTTTTTGAACTTTCGATGAACAACTAAAAAATACAGTGAAAAATACTACAGGTTGGTTTTTGACAAAAAAAAGGTTATACTAAAAAAAAATTAAAGATGAAAAACTAAACATACTCAAAATGTGAAAAAAAGGTACATAGATAGCTAAGAGAAATATTAACATTATCACGGTGTTTCCTTTCTGGTAATGGTGGTAAGTTGTAAAGAATTTCTTCATGATTTGAAAGAAGAGGAAGTAGGGTTTGCTTTGGTCCTTAAACCTAGATGTGTAATGACTTCTACAAGATTTGATGATTTTCCTATTGAAGTACATGATATTTTGAATAAGAATATGGATATTGTTGCATCTGATTTTCTTAATGAATTTCCTCCTATGCGAAGCATTAGCCATCATATGGATTTGATTTTAGGAGCTAGCCTTCCAAACAAGGTTGCCTATTGGTTAACACCTATGGAAAATGAGGAGATAAGGAAGCAAGTGGAGAACCTCTTGAAGAAGGGTTTGACAAGGGAAAGCCTAATTCCTTGTGTTGTTCCCAAAATTTTAGTGCCAAAGAAATGAGGGGAATAGCGTATGTGTACTAATTCAAGGGCTATTAATGAAATTAGTATAAGATATAGGTTTCCTATACCTAGAATTGAAGATCTAATGGATTGTTTAAGTGGCTCCATATGTTTTTCTTAGATAGATTTGAAAAGTGGCTATCACCAAATAAGAGTCCGATTGGAGGATGAATGGAAGACAACCTTTAAGACTAGTGATGGGTTGTATGAATGGCTAGTTATGCCTTTTGGATTGTCCAATTCCCCTAGTACTTTTATGAGACTAATGAATGAGGTTTTGAAGCCATTCCTTAGTAAATTTGTGATTGTATATTTGGATGAAATTTTGGTGTTTAGAAGGTCTAAGGAGGAGCATATAGAACATTTGAGGCAGGTTTTGAGGAGGCTATATGAAGATAAATTGTTGATAAATTTGAAAAAGTGTGTGTTTATACAGACCAAACTAGTTTATTTGGGCTTTCTGGTGTCAAATGAGGATTTGAAGATGGAAAAATAAAAGGTACAAGCTATCCTTGATTTTCCAACACCTAAAGGTATAATGGAGGTAAGCAGCTTTCATGGGCTTGCAAGTTTTTATAGAAAATTTATTAGAGCTTTCAGTCATGTGGTAACACCTATTCTTGAAAATATAAAGGGGAATAAGAGGCCATTTGTGTGGACTAGGTAGGCTAAAGATAGTTTTAAATTTGAAGCAAAAGACTGAGGAGCCCATTCTTTCTTTGCCTATGTTTGAGAAGGTGTTTCAAGTGGAATGTGATGCTAGCGGGTTGGCTATTGGGGTAGTCCTAAGTCGAGAAGGTAAACTAGTAGCATTCTTTATTGAGAAACTCAATGATGCAAAAAAGAAGTATTCTTCTTATGATTTGTAATTCTATGCTTTAGTTAAATCTTTAAATAAATGGATACATTATTTTCTTCCTAAAAAGTTCATTGTATACATGGATAACTATGCTTTGCAGTTTATCAACAACCAACCCAAATCGAATCAAAGACATGCCAAGTGGGTTGAGTATCTCCAAGGTTTTATTTTTGTTTTAAAGCATAAAAGTGGGAAAATGAATAAGGTTGCTGATGCTTTGAGTAGAAGTAATTTATTGTTATGTGAACTATAAACTAACAGTGTGGGCTTTGAAATTTTGAAGGAGTTGTATGTAGAGGATGCATATTTTAAGGAAGTATTTGTAGCTTGCAATGATCCTATTTGCAGGAACAGAGAACCATGGATGGATTACATGATTCAAGAAGGTTTTTTGTTTAAGGGAAACATGTTGTGTATCCCTAAAGGCTCCATGAGAGACAATTTGTTGCAGGAAAAACATTCTGGTAGTCTTGTTGGTCACTCTGGATAGGATAAGACTTATCTACAATTGAGCACAAATTAATATTAGCTAAGTGGATGTGAAGAGGTATGTGGAAAGGTGAAAAATTTGTCAACATGCTAAAGGAAGAAGTCAATTTATGCTAGGCTTTATCAGCCATTACTAGTTCTAACCATGCCTTGGGACTCCATGAGTATGGATTTTGTTTTGGGTTTGCCTCGTACACAAAGGAGCAATGATTCAATCTTTGTAGTGGTAAGATTTTCAAAAATGGTGCATTTCATACCTTGTAAGAAGAATAGTGATGCCACCAACATTGCTAATTTTTTCTTTAAAGAAGTTGTAAGGTTGCATGGTATTCCAAGAAGCATAATTTTTGATAGGGATATTAAGTTTGTGGGTCATTTTTGGAGGAACCTATGGAAGAAATTGGGTACAAATCTAAACTTTAGTTCTGCTTATAATCCAAAAACATATGGTCAAACTAAGGTTGTGAATAGAAGCCTTGGTAATTTGTTAAGGTGTCTTGTTGGTGGTTCACCTAGAAATTGGGATTTGATATTAGCACAGGCTAAATTTTCCTATAATGATTCTCCAAATAAAAGTATAGGTTTTAGCCCTTTCTATGTGATGTATGGCATGCACCCACGAGGTGGGTTTGAACTTAGAGATCTTCCTAGAGTGGAGAAGAGGAGGGCAGATGGAAAGGATTTTTCTCAATTCATTCATGAGATTCAAGAAAGGCTGAAACAAAACATAGAAGCTAGCAATCTACAGTACAAGAAGTATGATGATGAAAAGTGGAGGAAATTGCAGTTTCAGATTGAAGACCTTGTATTGGCTCACCTTTGAAAGGGGATATTTCCTACTGGTACATACAATAAACTCAAGATGAAAAAGATTGGTCCCTACCAGATACTTAGGAAGTACTTTCCCAATGCTTATGAGATTTCCCTACCCACAGATTTGAATATATCTCCTATTTTCAATGTCACAGATTTGTATCCATATAGGGGGGATGTAGAAGCGAATGGCACTAAAACATGAATTTCATCTCTTGAAGAGCAATCTAGAATAGTCTTTACTTCACAGTAGATAGAATGCATTCTGGACAAGCAGTTACTGAAGAAGACCCATAAGCATGAGTACTTTAAGTATCTCATCAAGTGGAGCAATAATACCATTGAAGATGCTTCCTAGCTCATAGAGGATGAGATCAATTAGAGGGGTCATTCAGTTACAGACCTCATGAGCAAGAGCTCATGAACTTTTTCCTGGCTAGGGAGTTTGATGCAGAGCATAGTGTCTCTTATCTTCCTTTTGTTATGTTTCTTTCTTTGTTTGCTAAATTGTGTTTTTTGTTAGTGTATTTTCTTCTTTATATTTTGTAAACACCTCTTTTTGTGAAAATTACAATAGTTGTCAATTGTAAGCAAAGTAACTATTGATTGGATCGACAATTGAAGGTGACCTATATTTGGAGGGAAGAGGATGTTGAATAGGGGTAAGTTAGATGTTTTTGTAGAACAGGGGGTCAACTATTGAAAGGCACTTGACGATGGGAAGAAAGTCTTTCAAAAACTTGGAAACATCAATCATCTAGCTGAAGTGTCAAGTCATTTTGAGTACATGGGGGGATTTTGAATGTAAACTGGCCACCCAATGAAGTCCACAAGTGAATTGCAATGTAAATCTCCTATTGAATGAAATGAACTTTGTTCTATTTTCGAGCCATTTGAATCGACAGTGCCATTGGAAAACATATTTTTCCATCTTGATCTTTCTGTTAGTGATTTTGTGTGATCGACGTATTAGCTTGTGTTTTTTATTTCATTCTTGATTACTTTCCTTGAAATTTTGCAGAGTTGTTTTTCTAAATTAACTCCTCAGAGACCAGTGAGGTTTTCCATCATTTAGTTATCTTGTAACATTATAGTGGGTTTGGTCCCAACTATGACAGCCATAGATCTTTTTCTATAAGTATATCCTCCCTTTGAACTTCCACTTTCCTTGAAGTTCATGTTGATGAGCCTTTCTATCTATATTCTTTACGTGCTTTCCTTTTTTCTATAGAAAATTCTCCTTTCAAAAAAGTTTTCACTCAAATTAAATTTAAAACAAAAAAAATTGGTCCTAACACCTAAGATTTGAGATCATCAAGGTTTGTATAAAATGAGAGGAAGTAGATGTGTGAAATTCACTTCCTACACTAATTTATGAGAGAATATATGTACAAAAATTATAATTACAAGGAAATAAGCACAAGAGAAATATGTGACATCTTAGTGATTTATGTGGAGAAAAACTTTTGAAGATAAAATTCTCACTCCGAAGCAACTCAATCTTTTATTCAGTAATAAAATGTTTTCAATACATTTGCAAAGACTTAGTGTTTACAAGAGTATTACCAAAAAGCAAAAAGAAAGAAAAAAAATAACATATTACAAAACTCACTATGAAACCTCCATATCAATCACAAAATAAATATGAAAAATAATATATAAAATTATCAAATGATAATCATGAAACCATGAGCTAAAACCAAACAAATCATGGCATCCAAGTCTTGGGTCTATCTATTTTAGCTCCATTATTTTCACTCAAACATGCTTTATGATGTGGTAGACCCAACTTTGAGAGACCATTAATTTTTATCTAAGAAGTCATTTAATGAAGTCCATTTTTTATATTGAAAAACAGAAAGAGATATATGTTGAGGCAACCATTTTTTTAAACCTAGCTCAACTTCTAATCTCCTAAAATTATTATTATTTTTTTTAAATAAAAACATAAAATTGAGAACACATCCAACTATTTAGAAAATCTAAAATATCTTCTACTCATCATTTAATCATATAAATTAATTTAAAATATGAATATTTTGATTGAATTTTGATTTATTTATAAAATTAAGACTTCTAATTATAAATCAAATCTTATTAAACTAAAGAAAGAAAACTCTTAGAAAATAGGAAAGCTAATTTAAACCTATTTAAATGTGAATATTTAACCCTTCAAAAAATATATACATTACTAACTAAAAAAACTAACCCTAAGGCACTTGATTATGACTCTACTTAGACATCAAGTTGTATCTTTGACAATAATTATTAATTTAATTGAAAATAAAAATACAATTTTTAATTAATTAATATATAGAACTTATACTATTTCTTCTAGAGTACTAAAATACATCATGTGAAAGAAATTAAACACTTAGATGATGCATGCAAAAATTTCAAAATGTCTAATCTCGAACACTTGTATATAAAAATACCCAATAAATCACCATCTTTAGTAGACACAAAAATTACTTTATGGAAATAAACCTTGACACTATGATGGAAATAGAGTTAAAAATGGAATACAAAAGGAAGAATTTTTTGACTTGTATAATTGAAATGCTCTAATAAATATTGCAACTATTTAGCTGCATTTCAACTGTAAAAGAGAAAATAGTATAGAGAAAAAAATCCCATCTACCTGCACATTCAAATATAGGTTGGATATATATTTTGCATTGAAAAATGTTATTTGTAGATTCCAAACATTATTGACTTGTTAATTGAGTCTTCTTTCAATTGATTTCTATAGTTAATGTTTGGTTATAATAATCTCAATTTAAATGGCTATTTGTAGACATTAGAAGTAAATTAATAGGTGGGCAAGATTCGAGATGGGGACCGCCACCATGATATGCTATTATGATTTATGCTTATTGTAAATTGAATAATTTAATGAGGAAGTAAGTGACATTGTCAAATGTGGAGCAGAAGTATAATGAGATAGAAAGATGTGTGTTTTTGACTAAACATCTCGAATCACTTCTTTGTTTTAAGATGTATGTTTTTGACTAAACATCTCTAATCACTTCTTTGTTTTAATATGGTATAAAATACATTTACTCTTGTTTAATTTTTTTTTTATAAGTCAATAAAAATGAGCCATGAACTCTTCCTCTATGCCTCTATTTTGTCATCTAACTAGAGGATTATTCTTTTATCATCTAATATAGATCTAGAGATCCAATCAATGTAGAAAACATAAATTCTTTATTATTATATTTTCTACTAATAGAGGATATTAAATATGTAAACCAATAACATTATATTGCTTTCTTTAAATTTAACATATTTTAATTTATGGTAGCTACTTCCAATTTTGGACAGATTTCTAAGATTCCTTTAATCACACACTAAAGGCTACAATGAATATATATATATATATATATATATGTTTTAGATTTGTTTATTTATTCACTCTTCAACCACATGTATGCTTTGCAATGATTTCTTTTTTTTCGTCCATTAATTTGTAATTGATTATCAAATGACTTCAAATGATCGCTTGAATTTCTCAATTAATGTGGTAATGAGGTAGTAGAAAACTCATTCTTGGATGACCTGCCAAGAATTATAAGAACTGATCCTTGTGTGTTCTACCATTACTCTCTTGGGCTTGCAATTTCAATATTCTCATTCATTGGATGGGTTGCACGTTACATTCTTATCAAGGTCTTTCATGTTTCTCTTTCCCACTAAGCATTTTCGATGTGGATATCTACCTCACCTCTTACCCAAATTTTTGTTCCCCTTGTCATTGTTTGCTCACTTTCACTCTACTTCATTTTAGAAGCTACCCTCCTTGGAGTTTGTTTGCATATTTTTTTTATTATGTTCTCTCATTTCATATAATTTCACAATATTCTCATTGTAAATATTTGAGGAATGCTGCGTCAAGGGATAGAATGCTTCTTCAATTGATACAATACTACCCCTTCAATTGATTGTTACTCAAAACAACATGTCAGAGGTTTGAAAATGTCATCAACAACATTGGGGGAATGCAACTATCCAACTGGTTGTCAAATAGATTAATATAGGCCAAAGGAAAAGGTCTTCCCAAGAACGGTCTATCCCCAAATGGAGGGATGTGCCCTCTTAACATATTATTAGAGAGCTACAATTCCTTAAGCGTTGCTAGATTTTCCATTGTCATTGAGTTACTTTTGACATAACAGTATGAGAGATCTAAGAGATTTAATGAGGAAATGTTGGCAACAAAATATAGAATACTTCTTTCCACTACTGTGTACCAAAGAAGAAGGGTGTGAAGGGAAGCAGAGTGTTGGAGTAGAATGCTTGACAACTTCCCTTCTAGATCCAAGTTATCAGACAAGTCTGCTAGTTGCAGTCTTAGAAGGCTTAGTAGGCAAAAGGGATGATACCATTGAATTTGTTATAAGCAAGTTGGAGGTGCATTAGATTGGTGAGGCTGGGAAGCGAAGGGGGAATTTCCACAGATAAAAAATAAGAAGACATTTGAAAAGAGGTTAGAGTGTACATGGTGGAGAGAGCATTGTCCAACTCATTGCTTTCCACTCCTGACATATCCATTTCATCAAAGATAAGCTCTCATAAATCTCTGATTTTTCTCATCCACTTCTACATGTCCATCATTTTCAACCAAATCCAATGGTAGAAAGAGAGATCCAAGTAGTGCAAAGAAGACATGTTCCCCAGCTCCGTAGGAATATCTCCTCTAAACCCAGCCAGTGATAAATTCAATTCTCACAAACTCTTGAGTCTACCCAATCCAGGAGGGATGGGAACTTGAGAGAAGTTATTGAAGTTGAGATCCAAGTGATCCAACTATTCCAGATTGAACAACAGGGAAAGAAAATCGTAAACTAAATTACTTAGAAGCCTTTTGAGATTAAGGTGATCACCATAAACATAACGAGCATCCTCAGAAATGTGCAGATCCAGATGAATGACATGAGTTTTGTGAGGATGGCATTGGATTCCTTTCCACTCACAATAATTGAAACCATGCCATGAGTTTATTATTTGGGAGGGATCATGAATCTCTTTCATGGTCTAGACAACATTAACTGCCATTAATGTGGAAGATCATAACAAAGGCTACAACTGCCTAAAACATTTTGAAATTAACTAAAGTAACTAAATTTTTTGACAACAAACCATTCCATCGCCTTGCATGTGAATTGGTATATATTAGGTATATATCAAGAATATATCCTTTACATGTTTTATTTCCTTGTTGCATTCATTTGATCTCTATATTCTGCACCATGAACTTTCCATTTCCAATGCTAGTTTGTTTGCATGTTTTCTAGGTTCATTGCAAAATATCATGTGAGTATCCAAGGAACAAGATCACATTCCATATTCATTGTGCATTGCAGATTTGTGAGTCAAACTTTAGGCCTTCCTATTCTTTGTGTCTGCTTTAACCCCAATGAATAGATGGGAGAAACTATAAGGCTAGTGACATCTCTGGAAGTTGCATGGACATTAGTACAAATGAAGCAACATCAAAATCACCATAAAATTAATTGTACACAGCCTTGGACAAACTTAGCATTTGAAAATTTTCTTTCCTTTGGATCTGTGGAAGTTCTTGAGCATATTAAATTTGGTTTACTTTACTTTGTTTGTCAAATTTTGAAGTATTTAAGATAATCATATTATTTTAATTGTTGAATTTACATTTCTTTCAAGATATCACACATGGTCGATCAGAGTTTTGTAGCCCAATCAGTTTATTTTCAAAATATTGTTTATTTAGATGATTTGAATTCAAGGCAACTCTAGAACTAATCCTTATTTCATATCTTCTTTATATTGTAGCAAAAATTCATTTTGTCTTTCAGATACTTTACCCTAGCTAAGTTATTAAATATGGTTAAATCTCAAAGGGATCTCCAACCTCTCAAGAAGGTTGTGTGTGGAGGTCATAATGGTGCAATGAAATATCATATAGTGACTATTGGAGGATTCTAACACCTGGTGAGTATTGGCATAAACATCAGGGCCAGGAAGAATTATTTAAATTATTTTTTTCTGTAGAATTATGCATTATTTTAAAATATAGTTTGATTATTTATAAACTTTTATCAAAACTGGTAGAATTAAAAATGTAATTACAATGGATTGTTAAAAAAAAATTGAACGTCTCTCTATCAAAAGTCACAGGGAATTCAAAGATCATTTTGCAATAATTGTAACTACTCCTTGCCATATTATAAATTAGGAATTTCCCATTGTAAAGGGGTAGGGTTGGATATAAAAAATTTCTAATAGTTGTAGTGGAGAAGCAATGCACACACTATGTAGTCAGTTTCTCAAAACAATACACTTTGTTTATCAATACTTTTTGTATAGTGAATGATTAATGTGAATTAATTCAGTGAATCTTCTTGTTATCTATGTTCTTTGAAGATTACTCATTCAAATTATTTATGTGCACACTCATGGCTAAATAAGAAACATGAACCTTTCAAGTATTTTCTCTCAAAAGCTCACATCATTTTCTTTGACAGTATTTTCTTTGATAGTTATGCTCAAGTACTTTTCAGTAAATGCATAGATAGAGAATATACAATGGGGATTTTATGATATCTGTATGTCAAACTAATTTTCATTTTTTTGGATTTTGATGTAGGGTAGCACATACCGCAATCTCCAGAGAGGGAAATTATCAATTTTCTAGGGTTAGGTCAAAAGGATCTTCAAACCCTAGAAGAGTGGAATAGGAGTCTTATTTTGAGGTAAGTCTTTTATGTGATTCTTGGATGCGGATGTGTCGTAGGTGGTTTTAGGGTTTTGAAAACCAACTTCCCTACCTTCTTTTTGTCAATGAATTTAAACGAAACAAGAATATATGTACATGTAGGAGAAACGTGCATACACCATTGTGGGTTTACGCATATGGACGTAATCACATGATGGTAGGTTAATTTATGAGCATGTGATTGTACATATACATGCATATGCACATACACGTATTGATGCATATAGGCCTAAATGTGTGCATCGATGACTATTCAGTTTAATTATCCCCTTCCTGATAGGAAACCTAATTTTTGGCACCTGAACTCATTGGTATGGTATTATCACCTATTGAGATTGAAATTATGCCAGATGGCATATATATATTAACATTATTACTCTTCTTTAGGTAAGGTATAACCATGATTCATGACATCGCCTTGAGGTATTAACTAAATAAGTTTATACCTCTCTTAAGGTTTGGAAGACTAATGCTTAATTTATAAATATTTAATTTGATAGTATTTTTCAAAAGTGAATATTTTATTAAATTTAAAGAAGGAAGTTATAATGTTTTACCATTAAATTTTGTTAAGGTAAAGATTCAAATATTAAATATGTAATTTTAACCCTCTCATTTGAATAGAGGATGCAAAGCCATCTTGAGTTGGTGGGATAAGTTACATCCTTATTAAATTTTAAATTAAACCATATTGCCGTAATTTTGGACGTAGGCTAAATCTTGCTTAGTGGTTCCTTTTTTTAAGCCACAAAAGTGGCGTAGCATCTAAGAAGATTTTGTTGGCTATAGCCACCACCTTGAAACTTTTTTTTTTCATTGATACTTTATCATGCACAACATTATTGAGGAGGGAGTTAGACAAAATTGAGGAGGTGGTTATCTTAACCACCTAATACTCAATTGACCTCCTATAGTTGAAGAAACTTTCTCATTCAACAAACACATATATGGCTAGGAAGGGAGGAGAGGATTCAAATGGTTTTGGATTGTAAGGAGGAAGCTATCAATATGAAATTAGGAGAGCTATTTGGAGCTTGAATTACTTTTAAAAAGAAAAGGAATAGAGATGAATACAACAGGAGGCAGGCTGAGTTGAAGAAATACTAGGAGTTCTTGTCTCCAGTTGCTCACTTTCAGACTTATCAAGTTCTAAAATTTTATACAGGCACGTATTGCTCTTGAGTAACTTATTCTATGAGATATCATTGTTTTCTTGATACAAGATAATCCTATGAGAAAATGTAACATGTGTGTCATTCTTTTAAGCATATATCACTATTTCTTGTTTACAATTTGATCTCTACAACATGGTTAGAGTGAGTTGTAGTACAAAGTTCATTGTTTATGTCTTGATTGACAAAAATCCCTAGCTACAGTTCTTGGTGCCTTAATGGTTATTCTAGAAAGAGCTTTTAGGATGAGTTTGTAGCATGATTTTTTTTTCTTTTGTTCTTTTCTAACCTGAAATGAAAAGAAAATCAAGAAAGTTAGCATGAAGTTTAACTAAGAACAATGCTATTATAAAAGAAGATAAGAGTCTAAATATTGGAATGTGCATGCAAATGTTTAATAATGAATGAAAGAGATTTCAATTAAAAAAAGAAAGAACTATTTACTGCTTGATGTAAAAATAAATTCCTAGTTATGTTTTCATACTACTAGGTATCTTGTTGTGCATGCCATCTAGATGGTCAGAATGTATTAGGTGCAATGTCAACACCAAATTATCTAAAGAGTTGAAATGTTTTTGTTTTTCCTTCTTGGTTTACAAACACTATTATTTTCTCTATTGGGGGTGTAAGTTCTAAGTTGAAATTGTTAGCCATGGAAGTTTGAAGGATTTCTTAAAACCCTAGTTTAAATTATAATGATCACATGTGGTAGGTAGCCAAGAGGAGTGTGTATTATTTGAAAACCTTTAAATAGGTTAAGAGAGTTTTCCCTAGGATAGGTGTCCTTGGTAAGAGTAAAGGGCAGAGAGAAAGTCTCTCAAAATCCCTAGATTAGAAGATTTTTCCAAGTCAAGCAAGGTCGGTGAGTCTTTATAGTAGTACAAAACTATGGCCATAGTAGGTGCAGGTGCCATTGACTACACTTTAGTACTCACAGTAACCTAGATACCTAACTAACCAGAGTTACTAGCTTAGTAGGAAGGTATCTTTAGTAGAGTAGCAGAGTTAGACAGTTAGGGTTTACCACCAAAGCTCATATGGCATTTCTTGAGGGTTTCCAACATTTCCTTTCGTAAGTAGGGAAGGGCCCCTTCTAGTTAGGAAGGTGTGCGGGGGAGTACATAGGTCTATGGTTGGTGGAAAAGCACTTAGATGATGCTTTCCCTCACATGAAAATGGCAAGCTGAGTCTTGGAAGACACAGGACCAGATGAGGACTTATAATCTCTTATCGTTGTAACTCTTTATTATCTAGTACTTGAATATATGAATTCAATTCAACTTTCGTGTTGTTTAAGTAGAATACTAGCTTACTTGTTATTATGGTAGCAATGGTTGCATTTACTATGATGTTATATTCAATGATGTTTAAAAAAAAAAAATGCTCTAGTTGAGTGAGAGGTCCTTATTGTTTTTATGTTCCAAGTAATGTGGTTGTTACATCATGGATACAATTCAAAGGACAATTCAGTAGTAAAAAAAAAACATTAAAGAAAATTAAAGATAGTAGGTTTCCATAATCCATATCATAGATTTGTATTGCTTCTAGATTCGATTGTGTAAGGATTTTTTACCATCAATGTTTCAAATCACACTTCATGATCCATCATTAGGATGAAACAGAGCAAGAGGAGAAAAATTGATGCTAAAAACTCCTTACACAATCGAATCCAGAAGCAATACAAATACATTAAAGAAAAATTAAATATAAATCACAAAGAATTGAAAATATTTACCATAGATCAACTAAAATATCAAATAAATAAATAAAAAATGAAAGATAAATGAAAAATATGAAATGAAACTTTTTTCCATCACAAAAAATAAAATATAAATCACAAATAAAAATCGATGATAAATCACAAAGAAAAATCAAAATCAAAATAAAAGAAATTTAATAAAAAATTGAAATTGAAATTAAGGATATTTGATCAAAAATATCAAAAAGAAAAATCAAATAAAAATATCAAGGAAAAAGAAAAATCAAAGTCAAACATAAATCTCAAAGAAAAATCAAAATCAAAATCAAAGAGGTATCCTTCAAAAAATCAAAATGAAAGGGATTTTATTAGAAAGAGAAATCAAAGATAAATCACAAATATTTGAAAATATTTATCATAGATAAATTAAAAAGTCAAATAAACAAATCAAAAATAAAGAAATTTAAAAGATCAAACATATTTGATCACAAAGATATTTCTAAGTTTATATATATATATGCTAGTTTTAAATATTTTTAAAATTAAACAACACATACAATTTATCTCCCCAAGTATATAATAAATAAAATAGTTTTGAAATAAAATTATACTATCTACTTAATGAATAAATTATATATAATTAAATTAACATATTAAATTTAATAATTGAGTATTCAACTTAATATTAAAAAGTTTCATAAGAAAAGTGAATTTAAATTTTGTTAATTTTTTAATTGATTAATAAAATTTTAATGCTTTCTTTTCTACATTTAATTAATTGATGAATGTTACTTATTGTTTAATTATTCTAATAGTTTGTGAGAAAAGTGAATCTTAACTTTTATTATAATGACTAGTCTACAAGAGCAAACTAATTAATATACTTACAAAAATAGTTTTAGTAGATCCCTGTGAATTATTAAGAAAATACTTGTTTTTCATTTCGTTAAACAACTCTAACTCTGTACCTGAATAGAACTAAAAGATTCTAATACATTGATTAAAATGAAAATTGAAAACATGAGAAAATAAACACCCAACAAAGTAGGACCTCCAAATATTACTAGAATAAGAGGAGGATAGGTTTGAAATTTGAATTACAATTTAAATTTGTTTAGATTGTATAATTTGATTTATATTTTTATATAATCATATAGTACATTAAATGATTAATAAATTATAAATATATTATAACAGATTATAATATATTTTAATTTATAATATATTATTTAAAAGGAAAATATAATTGAAATAGATTATTATTTTGAAAATATATTGGAATAAAAAAATATTATTAATTGTGATTTTCTTTTAAAGAATGTTTTTAAATTTTACAATGTAAAATTATTTTGAACATATTTTGATTTTAAATATATCAATCTACAAATTTGTCTTTAATTATACTAGTGAATTTAATATATTTACTTTGTGCATAATATTTAGAAGTAATTATTGTTTCATAATTCTACTTTCTTATTTTCCAATGTTACAATTTTATAGTTATAGAGAAATAATACGAAACAACTACATTACAACTTGTATATAATGTAAATAATTATTATTTTTACCTCTAGTTTTAAATGTGATTTGTTGTAATGTTTTAGACTTTAAATATTGAAGGAATAGGCTAAGTGCACCAAGTTATGACGCAAATATGGTTTCTAAGACACCATTTTTTTTCTTTCTAAAATTAGCAAAGTTTGATGTTCATAGAAAATGAAGATAGTTACACTCAAAATTTGAAGATGCAAACAACAAGTGCTTTGAATCTACTTTCTAAGGCTTTTTTTTGAAAATAATGAAGATTATTAAAAAAGGGGCCACTCAAAATGGTCACGCTTCTATCAAAAAAAATAGCATAGCCTTTGTGGCTTCACTAGAAAGTTAACTTTTTTAAAAAAAATTAAAAATCCAGGAATATATAATATTTTACAAATTTTCAAAGTGGACACATCTTGAAAAGCTAAAATTTGAGTGTGCTCCCCACTATTTTTTTGAAAAATAATCAAAAATCAATTTTTTTATCAAGTGTAGAATGAAATCTAGTTTATAAAAATGTAATTTCTTTCAAAATTTGATGAACGAGTAAAAATGTATACTAAAACTAGGACATGTTGACTCTTGACAAAAAATGAAGGCACTAACAGGAGGATTTATATAGGTAAGATAGAACCTAGCATCATCACGGTCTTTATATAAACTTGCATTGAAAGACCTGCAAGCCTGATGGTTAAGACAACCAAAAATGTTTAAAATTATGTTACACTTTCACAAAATCACATCCAATTATGGGACTTAGTTTTTCTATAAATTTTAAACTCTAGATCATTCAAAGGGCCCAAATTATTGTGTATTTTTTTGCAATCATAGACAAATACAATCTTGGTGTGGAATTTTTCTACTGAATTTGGTGGAGTTAATTTATTTATCTAAGGATTATGCCTATATTGCATGCATTTAGATCCAATGCTATGGTGATGGAATGAGTATTATGTTTTAATTACAATTTCTAAATTGATGTGATCTATTCTACATTTGTAGAATTAAGTAGGGTTTCATCCCAGATCTGCATGTGATTGATGGTGTTCTGGTTGAATGAAATTCAAAAATATTGTGCATTTGTGCTTCCTTCAAAGATTGCCTTCTATTAATAGTGAATTCTTGAATGCTATTTCTATTAGTAGTTGTTTGAAAGATCTTGTTTAAACCTACAAAGATGAATACTGTTGTTTGATTATAATAGATTTATAAAAATCCTTGTTACCCTACCTTTTTTCATTTTATTTTATAAATGATTCATACTTTGTATGAAAGAGCAATAAACTAAGTTTTTCAATATGCTATTTTGTGAAATGTAATCTATCATTTTGAGATATTGAAATTACCTATGTAATTGCATATAAATTTCTAGTTATCTAAATTCCATATTTCCTTGTGGAGTCACATTGATCTTACAATTGTGTTATCCACATAGTCAAGACCTAATAGAAATGGAGCCTTGGAGTACTTCTCACTACTTTTCAAGAGAGGCAGTAAACCTTTGTTTCCTACCATGTTGTGAGTGACCAAAACCACCCTTAGTAGGTAGCAACAAGTGATGGGAGGCAGTGGACTTCTACCTAGAAATGGTGGTGTTGGGCTACTAACTCACCACTTCAACGACCCATGGATACCATTTATTCTATGGAGTGTTAGGGAAAACCAAGAAGCATAGATAATAGAGGTTGTGATAAACATCACCATCCTCAAGGAGTTAATAGGGGTCTATAACTTAGTGGCCAGAGTAGTGGTCTTGACTCTCTTGGTTGCTTAGGTTGGAGAAGAAGGGGGTGAGGATCTGGGTGGTGTTTCCAGGGAGATGGAATTAGATGTTGATGTTTAATGAAATATTGAGTCTGTGTTTTAGCTCACTTGTAACTATAATTTTTCTTTTTTTCTTTCATTTTATGCCATGTTTCTTTGTTGTATTTAGGGTTGGGCTCCCTTGTGCCTAGTTTATACACACACACACACATATACATATATAAATATATATACACATATACATATATAAATATATATACACATATAGATATATACATATATATATATATATATATATATATATATATATATATATATATATATATATATATATATATATATATGTATATATATATATATATATATATATATATATATATATATATATATATATATATATATATATATATATATATATATATGTATATATGTATATATATTGTATATATATAAGATGAATTCACCAAAAAGAAATCAAAATTTCTTAATTAAATACCAAGCTAAAGTTTATCCATGAAGAAAAATTAACCACAAAAGAAATCAAATGTGAGATACTTGTGGACAATGAAATCAAAACCAAAAATTACTCTTCAAAGTAAATTCATGAAATAATATGAGTCAAACATGGAGATGAGCATAGATTGTGGCTTTTAAGTTGAATCACCTTTCAAGATAAATTCATGGAATCAAAGAAGTCAAACCTCTCAAAATGTGTTCATCATAAAAAAAATATCAACACAAAAGTCAATAATTGTACATGTGAAAATTTATTCTCAACATTGTCGAGTTTATCTTCTCTTGAATATATATGTAAAATATGTATTTTATTTGAGTAATAATCTCAAATGAGAAATCATAGTTATAAAGGTGTCATGGCTATGTTGGCATGCCAACATAGCCATGATACAACATAGACAACTTTAGTTAAAAAATAAAAGAAATACAAAAATGGTTGCCAGTATAATTTTATTTTATTGGTTATAAGTGATTAACAATTACTATAAAAAATCTAGTATTTTTCAGTTACTCATTTTCTATTAAGTCACTTGTTTTTTAAATGCATACTTAAATTGGTCATCTTTTTTAGCATTTCTTTTGGAGGACATCAGCAAAAAAAAGAGAAAATTATGTATTGCAAGAAATACAATTATTGACCTTGATTAGATGAGATGATGTTAATGGGGTTTTTTGGATATTGACAATTGGAATGTTGATACTCATTTGAACATTGCTCATCTTAGTAAAAAAAAACTTTTACTTTTTAATATTGATCGTAATTAGTGTATTACTCATGCATTACTTGTTTTAAATTTGATTGTTCTCTATCTAAGAATCATAATGACGCAAGAAGTAATATGAAGATGTCAATTTCAACTTTGTGTGGTTATAAACAAATAAATTGTGAGTTTATTATACTACAATTACTTTTATCTTGGGTACTCCTTTATGATTTTATTTATGCTATTTATCTTGATTTACACTAGTAATTCTTTGTTGTAAAATATGAATTAATAGTTTGTAATAGCTCAATTCATAGAAAAATAGAAATTGAGAACCACTTGCATAGCAATATTAACACTACAATGCCATTAAAAAACTATAGATTACATCTAGTTCTAGATCTGATCCTAAGAATATTTATTCTGCATTAAAAAAATGGGTGTCCGATATTCCACACACATGCATGTCTGAGATTTGTAATACTACTGGTATCTATGATAGTAAGAGTATTAAATTATTATCTGACTTGTCAATGTAAGTGTTGGATTTTTATATATGTGTGCTTTTATAAAAATGTTCACACTAAGAAGTACTAATTTATTATCTGATTTTTAAATATGAGTGTTTTTTAATTACTATATGATGTGTGAATGCAAGTGGATCATGTTTTTGTCAAAACCTAAGAAAATGCATCCCCTAAGAACATGCTACCACTGATCCAAGTGGGTCATTTTTTTTTCAAAACCTAAGAACACGCTACCACTGATCCTTTTGATGTGGGACCACAAATTTCTAAGAGAACCCCCTACCTCTTACAATCCCCTTCTTCTTCGGGTCTCCACAAAAACCCTCTTGTGCCTAACCCCACTTCTTTGCTCTCTTCACCCTCCTCCCCCAGCTACACACCCTCCACTTCTAAAAAACCATCCTTCAAAGATGTAATTTTGTCATCATAGAGCAGAGCTCTGAAGAGGAAAAAAGAGACCGCCCCTTGTAGCAATAATCACAATACAACCCAATCTCGTAATGACTCATAAATGCCTATAGATCAAGCCCCTTTTTTTGACCAAGTTGCTAACAACCCTTTGTTGGATACCCATGATGGTGCAGTAGCAAATCAATTCAGCATGTTATAGTCATCCGAGGAAGACCTCCCTGACTCCACCTAATGAATTGTAAAATTCAGTCTTGGAATGTGCGGGGTCTTTCAATTTCTGCACCTAAGTTTCAAGTCAAACATTATGTCCAAAATAAACAAATCGATGTTCTCATGATCCAAGAAGTAAAAGTTGGTGCAGTCTGCCTTGATATGAATCTAGCTACCATTTGGCCTGAAGCTCGTTTCTTGCATACCAACCATAATGAGGGTGGTGGTGGGACAGTTTTGGGCCTCACTCTGTGGCTCACTAAGCATATTTTTGCCTCTGGTGTTGATACAAACAATCATTATGTGTGGGTCACCACTCTTCTCCATGATCGGATTGTAGGATTTTGCTCTATTTATGCACCCAATGCATCTGGAAAAAGAATTTCCCTTTGGGAATGGTTATACAGTAATCTTCCTACTGTTGATTGGGTCTTGGGGGGTGATTTTAACATGGTTGAGCACCTTTTTGACCATATTTGGTTTTCCATGGCTCGTTTATCACTTCTTGAGCTTGAAGCGTGGACCTTAGCTCGAAACTCCCTTGGCATCCATGATCCTCTTCTTGGAAAAAAAAATATGCAAATGCCTCATTGGTTTACTTGGAAAAATTATCGTGAAGGCCCCCTTAGGAAATTGAGTCAGTTAGACCATTTTTATATATATGCTAATTGGCCCATTCTCCCCTATCCTAATGGCCGCCTTGTTTCTTTGGACCTATCTACAACCCTCTCCGACCACCTTCCCATCATTACCACCCTTTCCTTCTCTAACTCCTCCCCCATTTATAAAGATCTTCCGTTCAAACTAAATATTTCCCACCTTAATAAGTGAGATTGTATTGATGACCTCCTAGCAATTTGGAAGTCGGAACCCAAACCTCATCATGCCAATTGGATCAGCTAGTGGGTAAATATGATTGCTAGATGTACTACCTTCCTTTGAGACTATGGTAGAAAGGCAACTGCTAAACGTTGTAGATTAGAGAAAACTCTCAAATGCCAGCTTGAACATAGGCACTCTCTTTTATCCTACAACCCCCATGACACCACAATTCAACATGCGGTGGTCAATGCTAAAAATTTTCTTTGTAATTTGGCAGCTTATAGAGGGAAAGGTGCTCAAATTCGAGCTAGACTACAATGGATCAAAGATGGCGACATGAGCTCTAAATTCTTCTTTCAATACCTTCAACACAAACACAAAAGTGAATGCATTTTCGCTATTAGAACTGTTGATGGCAGTATGCAAAGCAACCATGCTGACATCATGAACACCTTTTATAAACACTTTAGAAACATTTTTAGTGATGACTCTAAGGATGATGTCCTCCTTCCTTATCTGGAAGAATTTATTGTTGGTTCTATCCCCAAGAGAATTGATGTCGATCATAGTAAATTCCTCGACCGCCTTCTCACCTTAGAGGAAATCGATGATGCGCTCCTTTGCATGGCCTTGGAAAAAGGTCCTGGCATAGATGGCCTTCCAGTTGAATTTTATAGAGCTCTTTGGCTTCACATCCAAGAGGATTTTATAATGTTTATCTTGAAGGAATAGAACATGGGTCTTTAGGTGGCATCATCAACCAAGGGTTGATTAAGCTTATCCCCAAAGGTAAAGAGGACACTGTTAATGGTTGGAGGCATATTACTATCCTCAACATGTCCTACAAAATAATTTCTAAAGCTTTGGCTCGAAGAATCAAACATATCACACAAGAGATAGTTTGCCCCGACCAAACTGGTTTCCTTAGTGGAAAATTCATCCTAGATAATTTGGTTCTTGCTTGGGAAACTATAGACTGGGCCCAGCAATCAGCCCAAGATGCTCTAATCATTAAGGTGGACTTCAATAAAGCATACGATCACATTCGTTGGCCATTTATTCTCAAAATGCTAAAGTGGATTGGTTTTGGCCCGAGATTTTATGAGAAAATCAACATGCTTTTTGTGGATGCAAATGCTAGAGTTGTTGTAAATGGTATCCTTTCTCTTGAATTCCCCTTACAAAATTCCATTCATTAAGGCTATCCTCTAGCTCCATTCTTATATGTGCTCGCTACTGATGCTTTGGGATATCTTTTTTAGCATGCCCTTAACAATAAGGTTTTAAGAGGTATCAGGCTTCCAAGAAATTCCAAGGCTCTCAACTCTCATTTTACTGATGATAACATGATCTTCATTCAAAACTTTGTAGAGGAAGTGACCAATATGCTTGATATTTTGGATCTTTACTATGCTATTTCAGGTTCTAAATTAGCTATGCACAAAATTGAGTTTATAATGACCAGCTCCAATCCTCGTCCCCCTTGGATTTTGAATGAGTGGGTAGAGGTGAAACATGGTACCATCACACGATATCTTGGGATACCATTTGGAATTGGAGTTTCTCTCACAGATATGTGGAAGTGGTTTTTGGCCAAAATTAGAAATAAACTCCTTAATTGGACTAATCGGTTTCTTTCCATGGCGGGAAGAATCCAGGTTGCTAATAAAAAATTCTTCTAGCTAGCCATGTCTACATTTCCTCATGTTGGCTACATTCCAAATCATGCTACAATCAACTCACCCAGGTCATTAGAAATTTCCTGTGGGCTAAGTGGGGAAACAAGAAAGGGTTTCCTGCTACTTCATGGGTTCACTGCATTCAACCAAAGGACAAAGGAGGTTTGGGCATCATTGACCCCATCTCTCAAGGTATTTGCTTCACCACGAAATGGATTATTCGAGCCCTTGATGGAGATGCCCCTTGGAAACATTTGGTTTGTCATTGTCTCCAAACTGCTACAACTGGAAATGCATGGGATTCTATCAATTGGATGAATAAGCTCTTGCTTGCCCCCTACTTCAAGATGCATGGTTCTACTCCCTTCAACTCCATTTGGAAGGCTTAGCAAATTACTTCTAAAAAATTAGTTTGTTATGATCAATCCTTGAGGCATGGATTAAGTTTTGCTTCTTCATCCATCTGGTGGAATCCCTTTGTCCAGCTTAACAATCTTCCACTTCCTGCCAATAGAGTTGTTAAGAGTAAATTGCTATTCAAAAAATGCATTCAAACCTTACGTGATTTATGGGATTTGGTGAGCTTTAATTGGAAAGCATGGCATTCCATTCATTCTCAATTCCGACTGTCTCCTTCCTATAGGCCATTGATTTTGCAAATCCATCAGCTTGTGTCCCCTAAGCTTATAAGCCTACTGTCCACCCCTTGCCATGACAATTTTCCATCTGACTAGAAATGGCCAAGCAATTGAAAATTTCGTGCTTTCCCTCTTAAGCTCATCTATAAACAACTCTCACCCTCCATTTGCCTATCTTCTTGTCTCAACCTTCAATGGCAATGCAAGCTCTCCCAGTCTAAGTGGAACAAGATGAGTGCTCATATTTGGAACTCTAAAGCTATTGCCCAAGCTTAATTAACAGCCTGGAAAATTCTTCATGTCAAATTACCGATTAGTGAATGCCTTTCCTTCATCTCCCCATCATTATCTTTCCCTTTCTATGCTAAAAAAGAGACAATTAAACATGCTTTCTGGTCTTGTCCTCATGCCCAACGTCTTTGGGAGCATCTCTTCTCTAATCTTCCAGCTCTTTGTCCTAAGGTGTGGTCTTGGAAAGAAACACTTCTTGGCCTCTCTTTGCAACATAATGTTGTGATTCAGACCTTCAGGCACATTGTCTTAAAGCACATCTAGAAATTTTTTTGTTTTGCAACCTTCTCTCTTACGTTCTATACCCTTCAATTGGAAAGCTTGATTATTTGCACAAGCCTCTCTCCTCACCTCACCCTCTTGCACTCTATCACCCATAGCAATCAGGATCTCAAGTCCCTTTTGAGTGTTCTCCAATTGCAGTTCAATATGTTTGAAGAAAAAACTTTTGGTCTTGGATGCAGCTCGAGGGTCCTTACTAGAGTTGGAGATTAACACTCTTCTTGCAAGAGTTGGTGGCACTGGCTGTTGTGGTGAGTGGTACTGGAGTACGTGTTTTCCTCATCCTTGTTTTCCACATCATTTGCTATGACAAAGATTGGAAATACTAACAGTGTTGCTCTGAAGATTCAACTATTGTACACTTTGCTAAGAGATTTGGAGGTGGTGAATTGTGTTGTCCACAATTTGTTAAAAGATTTGTTTTCAGCTGATGATTTTCTTACAGGCTATTGTTGATTGAAGGCTGCTGTTATGTTTTCCTGTTGAGGTTGATGGCTGAAAATGCACATGAAATTATCACAGCTGCAAATTAAAAAGGGAGTTGTTGAGTACACAGGCTACGAGAGTTATGCACTATGGCCGAGTCTTTCTTCATCTCATCGTTGCATATATATGGGATGATTGTTCTCATGCTTGAGGTTCTGTTTCTTCATGGTTTGGGTTTTGTTGTGTTGTTGGTTAATAGGAGGTAGTATTTGCTGGAGGTGCCTTCCCTACAAACTCCTATTTCTTTGTAATTTTTACTTGTAATTTTTCTTTGTTAATAAAGCTTTTATTCCAATTGAAAAAACAAAAGAAAATGCATCCCGTCTCCTCCAAAACCACCTTGATTTCACAAAGCTTTTTATTTCAGTTGATTGGCTTTTATTGTACTACTGGTTTTAACTTATTTGTCAATTTATAATGATTATGTACTGAAACTCTGCAAATACAGTGGGCACATAAAGTAAACTGCCAGACCAAAGTCTTTATGGAAAAATGCAGGTATAAAAACCCTGTGCACTTCCCAATTCCTCAACAACACATTGCAATATAAAAACACATCAACCCTCGCATTCTTATTAAATATAGAAGGTAAACACAACACACATACAATCCACAGTATGCTTCAAACCGAAAGCTGGTAAATACGCGTAGCTACACACAACTTAACATATAATAAAACCGGCCAAAAAATAGTTGCTGTTCAACGCCCTTTTTCTTCCTCTTAAGGGTATCCAGGAAGCTTCTCTTTGATCTTATCCATCAAACCCTCTTTGTGGTATCCAGGAAGCTTCTCCTTAATCTTATCCATCAAACCCTCTTTGAATCCACCCTTCGTGTAAACACATTCATTTCATCAGATCCAAATGAACAAACTACTGACATTACAGAAAGTGGAAGATCAAATGGAATGCATGATCTTTTTATGAAGAAAAAAAACTTACAGAGGTGTTGGTGCGATGTAGCTTAACCATGTCGTGTGTCTTCTTCTCAGCTTCGCCATGGAACTTGCCCTCCTCCACGTGGCAATGAGACACAGGCGTAGGGTGAGCCTCGCCTACGTGTCCCTGCTCATGCTGCTGATGTGTCTCTTCTTCTTTCTTCTTCCCAAACAGCCCACGATCTTGATGCTCTGCTACATTTTCCTCCGCCATTGCAAGAAAAAGGAGTTGATAGTAAATAGAAAACCAGCAAAGGAAAAAAGACTTGACAGGAAAGAGAAATAATTTTGAGTAGCTGACGAGGTTGGTCGGCAGCGAATGCGAATTTATAGGATTTGGTGGTGCCGGCGGATCCATTTTTGACTGACGCGTGGCGTTCATAAGTCTGGTATAATAAATCCCAACGAAAATAGACTGCTTTAATTGCGGAAATCTCTGAGCACTCTGGGTGGACTCTTGAAACATATGCATTTCAAAATTGAAAACGACAAGAAGTAGAATCTGTTTCACATATATGTTTCGAAATTTCGAAACTACACCAAGTTTGGCATATGGATAAGGAAATGTTCGACTACACATAACCCCACTTTGATGCCTTTAACAATTAGAAAATACTTGCTGTCCTTAAAAGAAGGCGAGGTCTTTTCCAAGGGCAATCAACTTTACTTGAAAGGCCTTACATTTTGTATAGACTTATTTTTTTATTTAAAGGGTTTAAGCAAAGGTAAATTGAGTTTAAAGGTAAGTAGGTATAGTTATGATTTTGCAATCTATACAATGCACTCATTTAATTGAAGCTCTATTCATGTCGAATGAGACAAATAGACATGTAGTTAGGCTTTTGCAACCTAAATAATGCACTCATTTAATTGGAACTCTATTCTTGAAAAATGTGAAGGAAAATAGACACACAGTTAAGATTTTTAACATAAATAATGTACCTATTTAATCAAAGTTCTATTATTGATAAATGTAAGAATAAATTACAAACGAACATATTTAGATTTCGGCAACATAAAAAGATTGTTTATTTTGATGCATAACATTTTTGTCAATCCATGGAGGTAAATAAACACATGGTTAGACCTTATTGGTCCAAACAATCCACTCATTCAATTGGGGCTACACATTCGCTTACTGTAAAGAAAAATAAACACACAATTAAGCTCCATTCTTGCCCACTGCACACAAACATGGTTAGGTTTTAGTGCCCTAAGGAGTTTTCTCATTTTAATGTGTGACATTTTAACTCAATCCATAGAGCCAACTAGACACATGTTTACGCTTTATTGGCCCAAATAACTAGCTCATTTTAATTGGGGCTATGTTCTTCTTGAACATAAATATAAATAAACATGTGGTCAAGCTCCATTCTTGCTCAATATAAGAAGCGAAATAAACACATCGTTAGGCACTAGTAGCTAAAAAAAATCACTCATTTTAATTGGGACACAATTCTCATCAAATGCAAAGGAAAATGGGTGTATGATAGGTGTTGCTGGCCTAAAGAGCCCACACATTTCAATTAATTCTCCAATCTCACTATGTGAAAGTTCAAAACTATATTCATACTTCAAGTCAACTTAGAGCTAAATTAGAGCTAGACAACAATTTTTCCAATCGAAAGTGTTCACTAAATAAATATTTAGCGTTACTCTAGGTCCAATTTACCAAAAATATAAAATTATTGAAAACACTTAATGTTCTCACAACTCCTACTTATATAAATATTTGAAAAATCTCAAAAAAGTCATTTTGTAGATCTATAAGTGTATCAAAAATCTAATAGTTTTAATTGTTTAATTGTTGTTTATATTTATATTTTATTTTTTACTAAAATTATTTCATTAGCACAAAAAATGAGGTTGACTATCTTTTCAAGAAAGAATATTAATGTTTATTAAAACATATGATGCACTAGAAGAAATTTCATCTCAAGATATAATTTATTTCTATCATAGTTAGGAAAAAAGGTGATATCCTATCAAAATAGTTTTGTTTTCAATACACATTAATTTTAAGATTTATTTTATTTATTTATTTATCAATATAAGAAAAAAATAATCGATGCAGTAAAGTTTTAACTTATAAATACAAAAATAAAAGTGAGGGTAAAGAAATAAAATTTAATATATAACAAGTAGCATCCTAAAAAATATATATTTCATTAATTTACATCATTTTAAAATTTAAAACATATACATCAATTTCTATTGATTTAAGTTAAATAGTTAGATTAGTGTTGGTCATTTCCTTTATAAAAAATTGACAAAGCTTTGCACTTTCACCCCATTCAATGTGAAGAAAAATAACACTCATTCTATTCTCACTTAATGTGAAAGAAAATAGCTCACTCATTTTAGTTGAGAATACATATTTTTTTAATGATGTATTATTGTGAAAGTGGACAAAGATGGAGGACCAAAACGAGGCCTTACGTGGCCACTTTATTTTAAAATCAGGAAAGATCAACCTTGGATTAGAAAATGAAGATCGTTACACTCAAAATATGAAGATGCAATGAAAAAAAGAGTCGTAGTGTTGTGAATCTGCTTTCTAAACTATTGTTTTTTTAAATGGTAGAGATTAAAGGGTTCAAAAAGTGGGTCCACACAAAATGGCCCCATTTGTTTTTTTAAATATAACATAACATATGCCGTTTTCCCCCCGTAAAATTTTAATTTTTTTAAGTATTTAAAAAATCTCTACGTGAGAAATTAACTAACACCATGTAGTTTACGTCTAATTTTTTTAATGAATATATGATTTTTACTAATTTTCAAAGTGGACACATCCTGAAAAACAAACAAATGAGCATGCTCCCCCCTAATTTTTTTGAAAATTGATTAAAAATAATATTTTGGTAATGTGTAGAATGGAGTCTAGTTTTATTTGAACTTTTGATGAACAACTAAAAAATACAGTGAAAAATACTAGATGTTGGTTTTTGACAAAAAAATGGTTATATTAAAAAAAAAATTAAAGATGAAAAACTAAACATATTCAAAACGTGAAAAAAAGTACATAGTTAGATAGCTAAGAGAAATATTAACATTATCACAATGTTTCCTTTTTGGTAATGGGGGTAAGTGGTAAATAATTTCTTCATGATTTGAAAGAAGAGGAAGTAGGGTTTGCTTTGGTCCTTAAACCTAGATGTGTAATGACTTCTACAAGATTTGATGATTTTCCTATTCAAGTACAGGATATTTTGAATAAGAACATGGATATTGTTGCATATGATTTTCTTAATGAATTACCTCCTATGAGAAGCATTAGCCATCAGATGGATTTGATTCTAGGAGCTATCCTTCCAAACAAGGTTGCCTATTGGTTAATACCTATGTAAAATGAGGAGATGAGGAAGCAAGTGGAGGACCTCTTGAAGAAGGGTTTGACAAGGGAAAGCCTAATTCCTTGTGTTGTTCCCAAAATTTTAGTGCCAAAGAAAGGAGGGGAATAGCGTATGTGTACTAATTCAAGGGCTATTAATAAAATTACTATAAGATATAGGTTTCCTATACCTAGAATTGAAGATCTAATCGATTGTTTAAGTGGCTTCATATGTTTTTCTAAGATAGATTTTAAAAGTGGCTATCACCAAATAAGAATCTGATTGGAGGATGAATGGAAGATAACCTTAAAGACTAGTCATGGGTTGTATGAATGGCTAGTTATGCCTTTTGGATTGTCCAATTCCCCTAGTACTTTTATGAGACTAATGAATGAGGTTTTGAAGCCATTCCTTAGTAAATTTGTGACTGTATATTTGGATGACATTTTGGTTTTTAGAAGGTCCAAAGAGGAGCATATAGAACATTTGAGGCAGGTTTTGAGGAGGCTATATGAAGATAAATTGTTGATCAATCCAGAAAAGTGTGTGTTTATGCAGACCAAACTAGTTTATTTGGGCTTTGTGGTGTCAAATGAGGATTTGAAGATGGAAAAATAAAAGGTACAAGCTATCCTTGATTGGCCAACACCTAAAGTTGTAATGGAGGTAAGGAGCTTTCATGGGCAGGCATGTTTTTATAGAAAATTTATCAGAGGTTTCAGTCATGTGGTAGCACCTATTCTTGAAAATATAAAGGGGAATAAGAGGCCATTTGTGTAGACTAGGTAGGCTGGAGATATTTTTAAATTTTTCAAGAAAAAGGTGAGTGAGGAGCCCATTCTTTCTTTGCCTATTTTTGAGAAGGTGTTTCAAGTGGAATGCGATGCTAGTTGGTTGGCTATTGGGGCAGTCCTAAGTCAAGAAGGTAAACTAGTAGCATTCTTTAGTGAGAAACTCAATGATGCAAAAAAGAAGTATTCTTCTTATGATTTGGAATTATATGCTTTAGTTAAATCTTTAAAGAAATGGAGACATTATTTGCTTCCTAAAAAGTTCATTGTATACATGGATAACTATGCTTTGCAGTTTATCAACCAACCCAAATCGAATCAAAGACATGCCAAGTGGGTTGAGTATCTCCAAGGTTTTATTTTTGTTTTAAAGCATAAAAGTGGGAAAATGAAGAAGGTTGTTGACACTTTGAGTAGACGTAATTTATTGTTATATGAAATACAAACTAATAGTGTGGGCTTTTAAATTTTGAAGGATTTGTACATAGAGGATGCATATTTTAAGAAAGAATTTGTAGCTTGCAATGATCCTATTTCCAGGAACAGAGAACCATGGATGGATTACATGATTCAAGAAGGTTTGTTGTTCAAGGGAAACACATTGTGTATCCCTAGAGGCTCGATGAGAGACAATTTGTTGCAGGAAAATCATTCTAGTAGTCTTGTTGGTCACTTTGAATAGGATAAGACTTATCTACAATTGAGCACACATTAATATTGTTCGAGTGGATGCGAAGAGGTATGTGGAAAGGTGCAAAATTTGTCAACATGCTAAAGGAAGAAGTCAATTTATGCTAGGCTTTATCAACCATTACTAGTTCTAACTAGGCCTTGGGACTCAGTGAGTATGGATTTTGTTTTGGGTTTTAGTCGTACACAAAGGAGCAATGATTCAATCTTTGTAGTGATAAGATTTTCAAAAATGGTGCATTCCATACCTTGTAAGAAGAATAGTGATGCCACTAACATTGCTAATTAATTCTTTAAAGAAGTTGTAAGGTTGCATGGTATTCCAAGAAGCATAATTTTTGATAGGGATATTAAGTTTTTGGGTCATTTTTGGAGGACTCTATGGAAGAAATTCGGTACAAATCTGAGCTTTAGTTCTACTTATCATCCAAAAACATATGGTCAAACTAAGGTTGTGAATAGAAGCCTTGGTAATTTGTTAAGGTGTCTTGTTGGTGGTTCACCTAGAAATTGGGATTTGATATTAGCATAGGCTAAATTTTCCTATAATGATTCTCCAAATAAAAGTATAGGTTTTAGCCCTTTCTATGTGATGTATGGCATGCACCCATGAGGTGTGTTTGAATTTAGAGATCTTGCTAGAGTGGAGAAGAGGAGGGCAGATGGAAAGGAATTTACTCAATTCATTCATGAGATTCAAGAAAGGATGAAACAAAACATGGAAGCTAGCAATCTGCAGTAGAAGAAGAATGCTGATGAAAAGTGGAGGCAATTGCAGTTTTAGATTGAATACCTTGTATTGGCTCACCTTTGGAAGGAGAGATTTCCTACTGGAACATACAATAAACTCAAGATGAAAAATATTGGTCCCTATCAGATACTTAGGAAGTTCTTTGCCAATGCTTATGAGATTTCCCTACCCACAAATTTGAATATATCTCCTATTTTCAATGTTGCAGATTTGTATCCATATAGGGGGGATATAGAAGCGGAT
Organism: Sequoia sempervirens; assembly: GCA_007258455.2. NCBI lineage: Eukaryota > Viridiplantae > Streptophyta > Pinopsida > Cupressales > Cupressaceae > Sequoia > Sequoia sempervirens. The sequence goes on from VDFB02270651.1 coordinate 817,555,305, forward strand.
GGCACTAAAACATGTATTTCGTCTCTTGAAGAGCAATTTAGAACAGTCTTTACTTCACAGTAGATAGAATGCATTTTGGACGAGCAGTTACTAAAGAAGACCCGTAAGCACAAGTACTTTAAGTATCTCATCAAGTGGAGCAATCATCCCATTGAAGATGCTTCCTAGCTCACAGAGGATGAGATCAATTATAGGGGTCATTTATTTACAGACCACATGAGAAGGAGCTAATGAACTTTTTCCTACTTGGGGAGTTTGATGCAGAGCATCGCATCTCTTATCTTCCTTTTGTTATGTTTCTTTCTTTGTTTGCTAAATTGTGTTTTGTGTTAGTGTATTTTCTTCTTTATATTTTGTAAACACCTCTTTTTGTCAAAATTACAATAGTTGGCAATTGTAAGCAAAGCAACAGTTAGCAAATCGGAAGTTATCCTTTATTATTGTAACTGTTGATTGGATCGACAATTGAAGGTTACCTGTATTTGGAGGGAAGAGGATCCTGAATAGGGGTTAGTTTGATGTTGTTGTAGAATAGGGGGTCATCTATTGAAAGGCACTTGACGATGGGAAGAAAGAGTCTTTCAAAAACTCAGAAACATTAATCGTCTCACTGAAGTGTCGAGTCATTTTGAATGTGGGGGAGTTTTTAATGTAAACTGGCCACCCAATGAAGTCCACAAATGAATTGCAATGTAAATCTCCTATTGAATGAAATGAACTTTGTTCTATTTTTGAGCCATTTGAATCGACAATGTCGTTGGAAAACATATTTTTCCATCTTGTTCTTTCTATTAGTGATTTTGTGTGATCGACATATTAGCTTGTGTTTTTTATTTCATTCCTGATGACTTTCCTTGAAATTTTACAGAGTGTTGTTTTTGTGAATTAACTCCTCAGAGACCAGTGAGGTTTACCATCATTTAGTTATCTTGTAACATTACAGTGGGTTTGGTCCCAACTATGACAGCCCATAGATCTTTGTCTATAAGTATATCCTCCCTTTGAACTTTCAGTTGACTTGATGTTCGTGTTGATGAGCCTTTCTATCTATATTCTTGATGTGCTTTCCTTTTTTCTACAGAAAAATCTCCTTTCACAAAAGTTATCCCTCAAATTGAATTTAAAACAAAAAACTTTGGTCCTAACACCTAAGATTTGAGATCATCAAGATTTGTATCAAATGAGAGGAAGTAGAGGTGTGAAATGCACTTCCTACACTAATTTATGAGAGAATATATGTACAAAAATTATAAGTAGCACTTGCACCCCAATGAGGTGCAATACTTACGCCGATAGGCTGATTAGATTACCAATTGTCCTTTTTTCATAAATGAGGTAAATGACCACATACTGATTTTGTTTTTCCATTAAGTTGTCCACGCCGACATTAGACTGGAGGAGATCCTAGGGGTCATGGTTTCGAATTAGGGTTAGGACTATGGTTAGGGTTAAGGTTGGGGTTATGGTTAGGGTTATGAGAAAAAGAATTAAGGCTAGGGTTAGGGTTGGAGTTTGGGTTTGGATTAGGGTTACAGTTATAGTTAGGGATTTGGTTAGGGTTATGGTTAGGGTAGTGTTTGGGTTAGGGTTAGGGTTAGTGTTAGTGTTATGAGAAATAAAGTTATGATAATGGTTAGGTTAAGGTTACAATTATGGTATTTTGTTAGCATTAGGGTTAGGTTAGGGTTAAGATTAGGGTTTATGGTTTAAGATTTATGACAAGGATAGTTTTCGCTATGGGTATGGTTTAGGTTTAGCATTGGGGTTAGAGTTATTCTTAGGTTTCTTGTTAAGATTGTGAGAAATAGGGGTAAGATTAAGGTTAGGTTAGAGATATGATTATGCTTTATGGTTCGAGTTAGGGAAATTTTATGGTTACCATTAGGGTTTATGGTTTAAGGTTTGGATTAATGTTATGAGAAAAAGGTTTAGGATTAGTGTTAGGTTAGAGTTACAGTTATGGTATTTGATTAAGGTTACCTGGTTAGTTCATAGTTATAATTAGGGTTTATCATTTCAGGTTTAGGGTTAGTTTTAGAGTTGTGGTTATGATTGGGAATTAAAGTTGAGTTAGGTTGTGGTTTAGGGTTAAATTTAGGAATAGGGTTAGTATTAGGTTTAGGTTCAATATTATGGTTAGGTTTAGGGCTAGGGCTAGAGTTACAATTATAGTTATGAGGAATAGTTTTAGGGTTAGGGTTAGGCATAGGGTGAAGGTGAGGGTTAGGGTTAAGGACAAGGTTAAGATTATGGTAATGGTTAGGGTTACAAATTGGGTTAGGCTTAGTGTTAGAGTTATGGTTAGTGTTAGGGTTAGAGTTACAGTTATAGTTAGGGATTTATTTGGGGTTAGGGTTAGGGTTAGGAATAGGATTATTGTTAGGGTAAGGGTTAGGAGAAATAAGGTTACGATTATGGTTAGGTTCTAGGTTTATGTTTATGGTTGAGGGATCATTGTAAGGATAGGGTTAGGTTGTGGGTATGGTCTATGGTTAGTGTTGGGGTTAGGGTTTTGGCTAGGTTTAGTGCTAGAGTGATAAGAAATAGGGTTATGATAGGGTTATGATTACGGTTTTCAATTAGTATTAAGTATAGGTTAGGGTTACGATTAGGTCTTATGGTTTATGGTATAGGGTTAAGAGTTATAGTTATTGTTGGGATTAGAGTTATGAATACAATTAGTGTTTTGGTTAGGATTAGAGTTATGGTTAGGTTAGGGTTTAGTTTTGCATTAAGGTTAGGATAAAGGCTAGGGTTAGAGTTATTGTTAAGAATAGGATTAGTGTTTGGAATAGAGTTGAGATTAGGGTTACAATTTAGGGTTATAATTAAGATTATGGTTAGGGTTAGGGTTCATGTTAAAGTCAAGGTTAGTTTAGGGTTACAATTAGGGTTTATGGTTTATGGTTAGGTTTAGAGTTACATTTATGATTGGGATTAGGGTTGGGATTAGAGATAGGATTTTGGATTAAGGTTAAGAATTTTTTTAGGGTTGAGATTGGGGTTATGAGAAAAAGAATTAGGGTTAGGGTTAGTGTTAGTGTTATGAGAAATAAGGTTACGATTATGGTTAGGTTAGGGTTATGATTATGGTATTTTGTTAGTGTTATGGTAAGGTTATGGTTATGATTAGGGTTTAGGGTTTACAATTTATGATAAGGATAGAGTTAGTTGTGGGTATGATTTAGGGTTAGGGTTGGGGTTAGAGTTATGGTTAAATTTAGTGTTAGGGTTATGAGAAATAGGGTTAATATTAGGGTTAGGTTAGGGTTATGATTATGAGTTTTGGCTAGGGTTAGGTATAAGTTATGGTTATGATTAGGGCTTATGATTTATGATTTAGGGTTAAGTTAAGAGTTATAGAACTATTATTTCAATTATTGTTCAGATTAGAATTGAGAATATAATTAATCACCTACACTAACTATAATTGTAACCCTAAATTTAATTCTATCCATATCCCTAACCCTAACACTAACAGTAACAATAAACCTTAACCCTAGCCTTAAACCTAATAATAAAATTTTAAAAAATAAAATTACTTTATAATAATTATAATATAAATTTAACAATAGTAATATCATATATTAATAATAACATATTACTATCAAATAGTACTAATATTAATAATATAATATTGATAATAATATAATATTACTATCTTTTAATAATATTTTAATATATATCTTAATATTAATCTATATAGTAGATGTGGAAGAGGGTATTTTTTTAATTGGAAGAAAGAGTAAAAAATAAAATATACTCCTCTAAAATATTATCTCTCAACCTATACTATATAGATTAATATTAAGATATATAAACTACTATTATCATTTTATATAATTAATTAAAAAATATGTGAAATATAATATATTAAAGCTCATTTAATATTTAATATAACAATTAATTAATTAAATATATATTCATTTGCAAGTTAACATAAATATCTTAAATATAATCTCCAAATACGTCCATACAATTTGAAAAACTTTCCATATGAAGGAAAATTAATTCTTGTGGTTTGTCTTTTGGCATGCGGTGTACACAGAAATCCCTCTTATGGATGAGCTTCACAGCTTGGTAGCACGATCATTAAAGATAAAATATAATTTATTTTTCTCCTTTTTACTCCTTATTTACCATCTTACAACGGGTGAAAAACGGCGGCGCTTTTTTTTAACTTTACGGTGGGTTGAAATTTTTTTTTTCTTTTGCCTTTATAATCCCCAGAAACCTGCAGACAAATTTAGCGGACATGACGAAGTTGGACAGCCAAACGATTGACCTACCTATTGAATACGACGTGACGGGTATGTTTTGCAGGGAGCTAATCAAACTGGATGGGAACCCCACCTTTTTTCTGGCGTCAGACTGGGGGAAATGCCGGTGGGCTTTGCCCATGTAGAATAGTCTATCGGCTAATTACAAGGAAATAAGCATGAGAGAAATATGCCACATCTTAGTGATTTATGTGGAGAAAACTTTTTGAAGATAAAATTCTCACTCCAAAGCAACTCAATGTTTTATTCAGTAATAAAATGTTTTCAATACATTTGCAAAGACTTAGTGTTTACAAGAGTATTACCAAAAAGTAAAAAGAAAGAAAAAAAATAACATATTACAAAACTCACTATGAAACCTCCATATCAATCACAAAATAAATATGAAAAATAATATATAAAAATATCAAATGATAATCATGAAACCATGAGCTAAAACCAAACATAACATGGCATCCAAGTCTTGGGTCAATCTATTTTAGCTTCATTATTTTCACTCAAACATGCTTTATGATGTGGTAGACCCAACTTTGAGAGACCATTAATTTTTATCTAAGAAGTCAAATGAAGTTCATTTTTTATATTGAAAAACAAAAAGAGATACATGTTGATGCAACCATTTTTTTAAACCAAGCTCAACCTCTAATCTCCTAAAATTATTATTTTTTGTTTTAAAATAAAAACATAAAATTGAGAGCACATCAAACTATTTAGCAAATCTAAAATATCTTCTACTCATCATTTAATCATATAAATTAATTTAAAATATAAATATTTTGATTTATTTATAAAATTAAGACTTCTAATTATAAATCAAATCTTATTAAACTACAGAAAGAAAACTCTTAAAAAATAAGAAACCATAATTTAAACCTATCTAAATGTGAATATTTAACCCTTCAAAAAATATATACATTACTAACTAAAGAAACTAACCCTAAGACACTTGATTATGACTCTACTTAGACATCAATTTGTATCTTTGACAATAATTATTAATTTAATTGAAAATAAAAATACAATTTTTAATTAATTAATATATAGAAATTATACTATTTCTTCTAGAGTACTAAAATACATCATGTGAAAGAAATTAAACACTTGGATGATGCATGCAAAAATTTCAAAATGTCTAATCTCGAACACTTGTATATAAAAATACCCAATAAATCACCATCCTTAGTAGACACAAAAAATACTTGATGGAAATAAACCTCGATACTATGATGGAAATAGAGTTAAAAATGGAATAGAAAAGGAAGAATTTTTTTGACTTGTATAATTGAAATGCTCTAATAAATATTGCAACTATTTAGTTGCATTTCAACTGTAAAAGAGAAAATAGTATAGAGAAAAAAATCCCATCTACCTGCACATTCAAATACAGGTTGGATATTTATTTTGAATTGAAAAAGGTCATTTGTAGATTCCAAACATTATTGACTTGTTAATTGGGTCTTCTTTGAATTGATTTCTATAGTTAATGTTTGGTTATAATCATCTCAATTTAAATGGCTATTTGTAGACATTAGAAGTAAATTAATAGGTGGGCAAGAATCGAGATGGGGACTGCCACCATCATATGCTATTATGATTTATGCTTATTGTAAATTGAATAATTTAATGAGGAAGTAAGTGACATTGTCAAAGGTGGAGTAGAAGTATAATGAGATAGAAAGATGTATGTTTTTGACTAAACATCTCGAATCACTTCTTTGTTTTAACATGTATGTTTTTGACTAAACATCTCTAATCAGTTCTTTGTTTTAATATAGTATAAAATACATTTACTCTTGTTTAAATTTTTTCTTTTCATAAGTCAATAAAAATGAGCCATGAACTCTTCCTCTATGCCTCTATTTTTTCATCTAACTAGAGGATTCTTCTTTTATAATCTAATATAGATCTAGAGATCCAATCAATGTAGAAAACATAAATTATTTATTATTATATTTTCTACTAATAGAGGATATTAAATATGAAAACCAATGACATTATATTCCTTTGTTGAAATTTAACATATTTTAAGCTCATTTATGGTAGCTACTTCCAATTTTGGATAGATTTCTAAGATTCCGTTAATCACACACTAAAGGCTACAATGAATATATATATATATATATGTGTGTGTGTGTTTTAGATTTGTTTATTTATTCACTCTTCAACCACATGTATGCTTTGCAATGCTTTCTTTTTTTTTGCTCATTAATTTGTAATTGATTATCAAATGACTTCACGTCATGGCTTGAATTTCTCAATTAATGTGGTAATGAGGTAGTAGAAAACTCATTCTTGGATGACCTGCCCAAATTTTGATGTGGATAACTACCTCACCTCTTGCCCAAATTTGTGTTCCCCTTGTCATTGTCTTCTCACTTTCACGCTACTTCATTTTAGAAGCTACTCTCCTTGGAGATTGTTTGCATTTTTTTTTTTATTGTGTTCTTTCATTTCATATAATTTCACAATATTCTCATTGTAAATATTTGATTTATACCATTTTCTTATGATAAGTTGAATAAATGACAATTCAATGGTATAATTATAATTTCAATGTAGATGCAAAAATTGAGTAGTAGAATTTATCATGCTCAAAGAAGTTGTTTACAACATATGAATAGAGCTAAAACTCATCTTTGTTTATTTTGTAGGACAATTACCACTAAAACTTAAAGAAGTTGTTTACAACATGTGAATAGAGCTCAAGCTCACCTTTTTCATAAAAGCAAAAGAACAATTACTTATTAATGATTTAATTTTGATTAATGGATGATAGTTATGCTCCACTAAGCATCCTTGTCCAATATTTATTCAAATATTGTTCTTTAATTTTATGACATCTCAAATTAGCAATTCTAATAAATATTTTTAAAAATCTTTTATAAAATTCTTGATTTCTCTATTTACTTGATGTTATTTTCAAATTTATAAGACATTATATATAAATTACAATTGACATAACTATTGCACCTCCATGACAATATTGGTGTAAAATTACCAAGTTGTTAACCAAAACAAACAAACCACTAAAAGTATGAAGACAAATAATCAACCTAAAGCCAAGATTGTATCTCAAAATTATATACATAAAAAATACTATTATATATATAAGATATTGTAAATTAAATTAATGTATCTTCTATGCACATATAAAATTGTACTCTCTAACATATTAACGTATATATAATTTTCTATTGGTGTAACACTTGCACCTCCTTTTCGTACAAGTACTAGTCTATACTTAGAGATAACACTTGACATGGACACCCCTTATAAAAACAATAATTCAAAGCTCTATTTGCACTCAATTCAACTATTTTTTTCTCAAGCTCATTTATCACTTGAACAAATCTAGTTTCTCAATGTTTTGTCACATTTATACTTAATAAAAGAACACACTAATATGGACATGTTGAATTATTGTAATCTGGCATGCAGCCTAAGCTAATAAAATTATCATTTTACATTGCATCCATGGTATTTCTATGGGAAATATGCCAAAAATTAAGAGCAAGTCAATTCACATTCATGATTTTTTGCTCAATGTATGCACATTTTTCTTTCGTTGAGTTGAGACTTTGTTTTCAATACTACACTTTTGAACCATTTGCACAATTGAAAGTGGACGTGACTACTTGTTCCAAAGGTTTTGGGAGAGTAAAACTATGGGTGTATTAACTTTTTTCTTTTCAACTTAAAAATAATTAGGTTCTCCACAGCTATGTTTTGCTTGAACCTCAACCTTTTTTCCATCCTTGCAAACTTGACTCCTCCACTTGAAATTTATAAGTTTATCCTCAACAATAGGTTCATCGCTAGCCTCTGAATCTTTCATATTATCATCTAGATTGGTTGATACTTCAAGTTCATTATTTGTAATTGATAAAAAAACTCATTTGGTTTTTGTGGAAAGGTAATTTCATTTGACTTAAATTTCTCTTAAAATATCATCTTTCTTTGTCTCATGTCCAACACAATTTTCTTGGAATTTCTTTAAGTGAGAGAAAAAAATTAGTTTTGTAGAAATATTATTAGACCTTACAGTATGAATGCCACTAATAAAATACCTAGGCTAGGTAGAAAAATAAACTTAACTAGACCTATGGGTATGTGCAGGATCATGATGGGCCAAAAAGTGGCAATATGATAGGTATGTGGCTGATGACTATTTTTTTACCCAAAATTGATGAAATGAAAAGGGTTTTTAAAGAAGATTCTCAGCTTTCTACCAATATAAATTATGCTTTACTTTGAATTTAATAAGTAATTATTATTCATTTTCTATTCAAATTACAACTAAAGTCCTGATTGATAGGCTGATTGAAAAACATCTATAGCTTTCAAACGTATCACATTTTTTGAATCCAAAACATGTGTCACATTCTATGCTTCACATACTATAGGTTTAAAAAAATAAAAAATGAATTTCATGAAGTTTTGACCAAGTTAAGGTGGTCAGACATATGAGTTTTTATATTTAAAAAAAAAATTAATAAAAATCATAATTAATTATTTTACTTGGAAAAAATTACAAAAAAATATGCATCACATCGGGCATGAGTCCTCTACTTATATCTAAAATCTTATAAAAAAATATTATCATTTTCTTGTGGTTCTATAAAGGGTGGTTAGATAGACACCTACTTCTTATTTTTCCCCTGAAATTTAAGCACCATTCCATTGAAATTTCAAATTTTCACCAAATAGATTTTCTTTTTTTAAAACAAACCTAGTAGTTTAGAAACTACATTCAATTTGCTACAGATTCTATTCTTTCATATTTTTGAAATAATATAGATAACTTATTAAAACATTTATGTCAAGTTGCCTAACTCTGATTTTTCTGAATTTTTTGCCACTTAAGGGCCTACTTTTTCCATGATGATCTGCACATACCCCTATAATATATTATTCCAAACCATCTTGGAACTCATCCACACTCAATGACTAGTTGTCACTAATGTTATTTGCATGTTAAATAATTGGAGGAACTAGCCTCATTTTTTTATGATCTTCAGTTATAGTGTTTGTTAGGGTCGGAGGAAAAAAAATCTATAGATAATGTACTACAGGGCATGATGCAGGAACATCCCTAGTTATAAATCAATCCCACGTCAATCAAAAATAGTTCTTTTCTTTTCTTGCATTCAATAACAGTTTCATTATTTCATTCCATATTTTACCACATCATTGTTTCTCATCTTGTGGAGTAGGATATAGCATCTACACACTAACACCTATCACATATCCATATTTCACACCATTTGTAGTTGCCTATTATAAAATATCGCTATCAGAATTTCACTATGTTTACCAGTTTGATCATTTGGGGTTGATCTAGTTTGGTTTCTTAGTGCGGACCTATTCCAGATGATGCGAAGCCTAATGTGACATCATACAAGTATCCAAGCTTCATTGGGACCTATCTTGGAGATTCACAAGTTGTTTCTTTTTGTGTGGAGTTATCTTTAAATATTTTGAGGTCGACTTTCATATGTGTTCATTTATCAAGTTTATGAACCCTTGTGGTCGATGCAAAACTTTGTTGGATCTTGAGAAGCATATTTATAATCATTTCTAATCATTTAGGATAGATCATTTATTAGTTAGTTATTCATGGTTAGATAGATTCAATACATTTTTGCAATAACCCTTCGAGGGCATGTAATAAGGCCTATGGGCTAGTTGTAGTGTTGAAATCCCTTGTGGAAAGCTTTTGAGCCTTGAGTATTCACCCTTGAGGTCTATGTTTCATGTAAGATTATTAATTTAAAAGAGTTGCTTGCTCACATATTAGTTTTTTGTGTTATTTTTGTTGTGTTGACTCATTACTGCACGGTTTAGACTATTCCTTCTGGAACCCTCCTACCATGACTGCACCAAGTGGTATCTGAGTGAGTTTTTAATTTTTGAAGGCATTCCTTGAGGTGAAGAGATCTCCAACTTTAGGTAGACTGCATTTTTTGTCAACCAATAACTGATTGTGAGGCATTTGAAACCCTTGTAGCCAATACATTGAACTGAGGCAGTTACATCAATTCAAGGGGAGATATGTTGCCAAGGAGAGTGATTTATATGGTGAATTTTTCTAGAAGAATGAATGAAATGTTGGAAATGATGTGTGAGATGCGAGTTCAATTAGATGTTGTAGAAGAGGACCAAAGGCAAGGTCTAAACCCTAGGAAAAATGATGAAAGTGATGATGAAGCAAAACATGTGAATCAATTTGTAGAAGACCTGAGTGAAGAAGAAGAAACAAATGAAGTAAAGATGTTGAAAGAAATCTCATAGATTATAAAATGACCTAGAGTTAAAATTCAAAATTATGTGAGAAATTTGAATCTTGAAGAATTGATTGATTGGATCAATGAAATGGAAGAATATTTCAAATCTGAAGAAATTGAAGATCCAAAAAGAGTTAAATTTGTGATTTAACAAAGTTGACGGGTCATGCTACATTATGGTGGAAAGAAGTTAAATTAGACCAAAATAGAAGAGGAAAATAAAGAATCATCAAATGGGATCTAGAATGGTGACAAAATTAAAGATTCAATTCATACTAGTAGATTATGAACTTGAATTGTTGAACATATTGTAGAACTTGAGACAAAAGGAGAGATTTGTGAAGGAGTATATTGAAGAATTATACAAGATGATAATCATAACTATTCATAGTGAAGCCAGGAAAGAGAAGGTTGCAATATACATCAATGGATTGAGAACAAACATCCAAGAAGAATTGAGCCTGGTAAAGATGACATCAGCTGAAGAAGCATATCAATTTGCATTGAAAGTGGAAGAGAAGTTGAATAAGAAATTTGAACAAAGGAAAAGGAGTGCAAGAGGAATATTTGAAAAGAATCGAGACCAGTTCAGTGAAATAAGACCTTATACAACAAAACAAAGATGTAAAACCCTATCGAAGCATAGAAAAGAATGCTAAATCATATCGTAGAGGAAAAGAAGATAGAAATTTGTACCATAGTGATAGAGGAGGTCATAATTCTTACCACAATGATGAAGAACCTATTGGATCCCCTAATTTAATTGGAAAAATTGAGAAAGGTGAATCATTGGTGATGAGGGGATCTTTAATGTATGAAGCAGTGACTAAGGAACCACCACAAAGGAAAAGTTTATTCAAAACTAGATGTAATTTTGGAGGAAAGGTATGTAAAGTTATCATTGATAGTGGTAGTACTGATAGTATTGTTTTACAGGAGATGGTAACCCAATTGAATTTGGAGAGATTGAAACATCCAAACCCTTATAGGATAGCATGGATTCAAGATGAGTATAGGATATTGGTGAATGAACAATGTTTGGTGAAATTTCATCTTGGGTCATATAGCTCGATGAAGTATTGTGTGATATTATGCGTATGGATGCTAGTCATTTATTGTTATGAAGACCATGGAAATATGATAAGAAATAAATTCATGATGGAAGAAGAAATACATATGTTGTGACATCAAATGGAAAGAGAATTAATTAAGTTGGTACCTTTGGAGGAAGGGGAGAAGATTGAATTTTGTAGAACTACTAGAATATGTTTCATTGTAATACCCCTCCTCTTACTGTTTGGATTTATTAATTTCTATGCTTTAACTTGATACGTTGATACTATGATGATACTATTATGGTTTGATTTGGTTGGTTTGAAGTTTGATGATGTTATTCCTTTAGTGGACATGATCATTTGATATGACATTATTAGTAGGATTTGTGTTACTCTGTGTGTTGATTGGATTATTGTTTATTCAAATAGTTGTTCATTAATGTTTTATATGTTGATGTGATGATTCTATGGTGATTATGTTATTTGAACTCAGTATTATTTTATAATGCAATGGTTTAATAATTAGTTATGATGCAGTAGTTAAGTATCATGTTATCTTATGATCAATTTGGTTAGAAATGTTAGTTCGTCATGGATATTGTAATTGTTAGAATAGATTAGGTGAGAGGACAGTGTAGCATTAATCGTTCACAAGTGCCCTGCTACACTGCAATTCCTTCTCACGATAGGATGTTTGATTTTTTATATATACATGTGCTACTTGATGTTTATTTGGATGCAAGATTGCAGGAATAAGTCTTGTTTCCACCTACTTCAGCAGGATAGGGCGAGCAATAAATTAACCCAATGGGTAAAATGTTGAAAAAGGGAGTAGGTTTGGAAGTGTCCCCATCCCAAGTCCATCATCCTGTTGTAAGTTGTTGTGTCATGACTGAAGTGTTGTCCTTGTTGTTATGCATTTTGATTGTTGAGTATTTATTTATAGTTAGTGTTTGAGTAATTAATCTTATTTGATAAGATAATTAATTAAAGTTGTCTTGTTGTTTGATTTAATTGCGAGTTAGAAAAATATTAAATTTAAATATATTGTAAATTAAAAAGGTATTTAATTAATTAAAGTGCAAGAAATTAAATTAAATTAATATTGTTGAGAATAATTAGATATTATCTTTTTATTAATATTAAATTAGAAAATCATGTGAGGATAATATCTGAATTAAATAAATTATTTTAATTAAAATTGTAGATAAGTTGTTCTTTTAAAAGCTGGGAAAAGGACCAATAAGAAAAGAGGCTTTTTGAGAAAAGAAAGCGAAAGAGCTTTATTGAATCTTTTATTTTGATTTATTATTTTTATGAGGAGATTATTCACAGACAGGGGTTTTGCTCTGTTGTTTTGGATGGGGAAAAGAAAGATAGTTTTTGGGTTTGGTGTTTTTCTAG
>VDFB02270651.1:817568427-817589443 GCA_007258455.2 Sequoia sempervirens
AGCCTTAGAAAGTAGATTCAAAGCACTTGTTGTTTGCATCTTCAAATTTTGAGTGTAACTATCTTCATTTTCTATGAACATCAAACTTTGCTAATTTTAGAAAGAAAAAAAATGGTGTCTTAGAAACCATATTTGCGTCATAACTTGGTGCACTTAGCCTATTCCTTCAATATTTAAAGTCTAAAACATTACAACAAATCACATTTAAAACTAGAGGTAAAAATAATAATTATTTACATTATATACAAGTTGTAATGTAGTTGTTTCGTATTATTTCTCTATAACTATAAAATTGTAACATTGGAAAATAAGAAAGTAGAATTATGAAACAATAATTACTTCTAAATATTATGCACAAAGTAAATATATTAAATTCACTAGTATAATTAAAGACAAATTTGTAGATTGATATATTTAAAATCAAAATATGTTCAAAATAATTTTACATTGTAAAATTTAAAAACATTCTTTAAAAGAAAATCACAATTAATAATATTTTTTTATTCCAATATATTTTCAAAATAATAATCTATTTCAATTATATTTTCCTTTTAAATAATATATTATAAATTAAAATATATTATAATCTGTTATAATATATTTATAATTTATTAATCATTTAATGTACTATATGATTATATAAAAATATAAATCAAATTATACAATCTAAACAAATTTAAATTGTAATTCAAATTTCAAACCTATCCTCCTCTTATTCTAGTAATATTTGGAGGTCCTACTTTGTTGGGTGTTTATTTTCTCATGTTTTCAATTTTCATTTTAATCAATGTATTAGAATCTTTTAGTTCTATTCAGGTACAGAGTTAGAGTTGTTTAACGAAATGAAAAACAAGTATTTTCTTAATAATTCACAGGGATCTACTAAAACTATTTTTGTAAGTATATTAATTAGTTTGCTCTTGTAGACTAGTCATTATAATAAAAGTTAAGATTCACTTTTCTCACAAACTATTAGAATAATTAAACAATAAGTAACATTCATCAATTAATTAAATGTAGAAAAGAAAGCATTAAAATTTTATTAATCAATTAAAAAATTAACAAAATTTAAATTCACTTTTCTTATGAAACTTTTTAATATTAAGTTGAATACTCAATTATTAAATTTAATATGTTAATTTAATTATATATAATTTATTCATTAAGTAGATAGTATAATTTTATTTCAAAACTATTTTATTTATTATATACTTGGGGAGATAAATTGTATGTGTTGTTTAATTTTAAAAATATTTAAAACTAGCATATATATATATAAACTTAGAAATATCTTTGTGATCAAATATGTTTGATCTTTTAAATTTCTTTATTTTTGATTTGTTTATTTGACTTTTTAATTTATCTATGATAAATATTTTCAAATATTTGTGATTTATCTTTGATTTCTCTTTCTAATAAAATCCCTTTCATTTTGATTTTTTGAAGGATACCTCTTTGATTTTGATTTTGATTTTTCTTTGAGATTTATGTTTGACTTTGATTTTTCTTTTTCCTTGATATTTTTATTTGATTTTTCTTTTTGATATTTTTGATCAAATATCCTTAATTTCAATTTCAATTTTTTATTAAATTTCTTTTATTTTGATTTTGATTTTTCTTTGTGATTTATCATCGATTTTTATTTGTGATTTATATTTTATTTTTTGTGATGGAAAAAAGTTTCATTTCATATTTTTCATTTATCTTTCATTTTTTATTTATTTATTTGATATTTTAGTTGATCTATGGTAAATATTTTCAATTCTTTGTGATTTATATTTAATTTTTCTTTAATGTATTTGTATTGCTTCTGGATTCGATTGTGTAAGGAGTTTTTAGCATCAATTTTTCTCCTCTTGCTCTGTTTCATCCTAATGATGGATCATGAAGTGTGATTTGAAACATTGATGGTAAAAAATCCTTACACAATCGAATCTAGAAGCAATACAAATCTATGATATGGATTATGGAAACCTACTATCTTTAATTTTCTTTAATGTTTTTTTTTTACTACTGAATTGTCCTTTGAATTGTATCCATGATGTAACAACCACATTACTTGGAACATAAAAACAATAAGGACCTCTCACTCAACTAGAGCATTTTTTTTTTTTAAACATCATTGAATATAACATCATAGTAAATGCAACCATTGCTACCATAATAACAAGTAAGCTAGTATTCTACTTAAACAACACGAAAGTTGAATTGAATTCATATATTCAAGTACTAGATAATAAAGAGTTACAACGATAAGAGATTATAAGTCCTCATCTGGTCCTGTGTCTTCCAAGACTCAGCTTGCCATTTTCATGTGAGGGAAAGCATCATCTAAGTGCTTTTCCACCAACCATAGA
Organism: Sequoia sempervirens; assembly: GCA_007258455.2. Lineage (NCBI taxonomy): Eukaryota > Viridiplantae > Streptophyta > Pinopsida > Cupressales > Cupressaceae > Sequoia > Sequoia sempervirens. The sequence goes on from VDFB02270651.1 coordinate 817,570,785, forward strand.
CCTATGTACTCCCCCGCACACCTTCCTAACTAGAAGGGGCCCTTCCCTACTTACGAAAGGAAATGTTGGAAACCCTCAAGAAATGCCATATGAGCTTTGGTGGTAAACCCTAACTGTCTAACTCTGCTACTCTACTAAAGATACCTTCCTACTAAGCTAGTAACTCTGGTTAGTTAGGTATCTAGGTTACTGTGAGTACTAAAGTGTAGTCAATGGCACCTGCACCTACTATGGCCATAGTTTTGTACTACTATAAAGACTCACCGACCTTGCTTGACTTGGAAAAATCTTCTAATCTAGGGATTTTGAGAGACTTTCTCTCTGCCCTTTACTCTTACCAAGGACACCTATCCTAGGGAAAACTCTCTTAACCTATTTAAAGGTTTTCAAATAATACACACTCCTCTTGGCTACCTACCACATGTGATCATTATAATTTAAACTAGGGTTTTAAGAAATCCTTCAAACTTCCATGGCTAACAATTTCAACTTAGAACTTACACCCCCAATAGAGAAAATAATAGTGTTTGTAAACCAAGAAGGAAAAACAAAAACATTTCAACTCTTTAGATAATTTGGTGTTGACATTGCACCTAATACATTCTGACCATCTAGATGGCATGCACAACAAGATACCTAGTAGTATGAAAACATAACTAGGAATTTATTTTTACATCAAGCAGTAAATAGTTCTTTCTTTTTTTAATTGAAATCTCTTTCATTCATTATTAAACATTTGCATGCACATTCCAATATTTAGACTCTTATCTTCTTTTATAATAGCATTGTTCTTAGTTAAACTTCATGCTAACTTTCTTGATTTTCTTTTCATTTCAGGTTAGAAAAGAACAAAAGAAAAAAAAATCATGCTACAAACTCATCCTAAAAGCTCTTTCTAGAATAACCATTAAGGCACCAAGAACTGTAGCTAGGGATTTTTGTCAATCAAGACATAAACAATGAACTTTGTACTACAACTCACTCTAACCATGTTGTAGAGATCAAATTGTAAACAAGAAATAGTGATATATGCTTAAAAGAATGACACACATGTTACATTTTCTCATAGGATTATCTTGTATCAAGAAAACAATGATATCTCATAGAATAAGTTACTCAAGAGCAATACGTGCCTGTATAAAATTTTAGAACTTGATAAGTCTGAAAGTGAGCAACTGGAGACAAGAACTCCTAGTATTTCTTCAACTCAGCCTGCCTCCTGTTGTATTCATCTCTATTCCTTTTCTTTTTAAAAGTAATTCAAGCTCCAAATAGCTCTCCTAATTTCATATTGATAGCTTCCTCCTTACAATCCAAAACCATTTGAATCCTCTCCTCCCTTCCTAGCCATATATGTGTTTGTTGAATGAGAAAGTTTCTTCAACTATAGGAGGTCAATTGAGTATTAGGTGGTTAAGATAACCACCTCCTCAATTTTGTCTAACTCCCTCCTCAATAATGTTGTGCATGATAAAGTATCAATGAAAAAAAAAAGTTTCAAGGTGGTGGCTATAGCCAACAAAATCTTCTTAGATGCTACGCCACTTTTGTGGCTTAAAAAAAGGAACCACTAAGCAAGATTTAGCCTACGTCCAAAATTACGGCAATATGGTTTAATTTAAAATTTAATAAGGATGTAACTTATCCCACCAACTCAAGATGGCTTTGCATCCTCTATTCAAATGAGAGGGTTAAAATTACATATTTAATATTTGAATCTTTACCTTAACAAAATTTAATGGTAAAACATTATAACTTCCTTCTTTAAATTTAATAAAATATTCACTTTTGAAAAATACTATCAAATTAAATATTTATAAATTAAGCATTAGTCTTCCAAACCTTAAGAGAGGTATAAACTTATTTAGTTAATACCTCAAGGCGATGTCATGAATCATGGTTATACCTTACCTAAAGAAGAGTAATAATGTTAATATATATATGCCATCTGGCATAATTTCAATCTCAATAGGTGATAATACCATACCAATGAGTTCAGGTGCCAAAAATTAGGTTTCCTATCAGGAAGGGGATAATTAAACTGAATAGTCATCGATGCACACATTTAGGCCTATATGCATCAATACGTGTATGTGCATATGCATGTATATGTACAATCACATGCTCATAAATTAACCTACCATCATGTGATTACGTCCATATGCGTAAACCCACAATGGTGTATGCACGTTTCTCCTACATGTACATATATTCTTGTTTCGTTTAAATTCATTGACAAAAAGAAGGTAGGGAAGTTGGTTTTCAAAACCCTAAAACCACCTACGACACATCCGCATCCAAGAATCACATAAAAGACTTACCTCAAAATAAGACTCCTATTCCACTCTTCTAGGGTTTGAAGATCCTTTTGACCTAACCCTAGAAAATTGATAATTTCCCTCTCTGGAGATTGCGGTATGTGCTACCCTACATCAAAATCCAAAAAAATGAAAATTAGTTTGACATACAGATATCATAAAATCCCCATTGTATATTCTCTATCTATGCATTTACTGAAAAGTACTTGAGCATAACTATCAAAGAAAATACTGTCAAAGAAAATGATGTGAGCTTTTGAGAGAAAATACTTGAAAGGTTCATGTTTCTTATTTAGCCATGAGTGTGCACATAAATAATTTGAATGAGTAATCTTCAAAGAACATAGATAACAAGAAGATTCACTGAATTAATTCACATTAATCATTCACTATACAAAAAGTATTGATAAACAAAGTGTATTGTTTTGAGAAACTGACTACATAGTGTGTGCATTGCTTCTCCACTACAACTATTAGAAATTTTTTATATCCAACCCTACCCCTTTACAATGGGAAATTCCTAATTTATAATATGGCAAGGAGTAGTTACAATTATTGCAAAATGATCTTTGAATTCCCTGTGACTTTTGATAGAGAGACGTTCAATTTTTTTTTAACAATCCATTGTAATTACATTTTTAATTCTACCAGTTTTGATAAAAGTTTATAAATAATCAAACTATATTTTAAAATAATGCATAATTCTACAGAAAAAAATAATTTAAATAATTCTTCCTGGCCCTGATGTTTATGCCAATACTCACCAGGTGTTAGAATCCTCCAATAGTCACTATATGATATTTCATTGCACCATTATGACCTCCACACACAACCTTCTTGAGAGGTTGGAGATCCCTTTGAGATTTAACCATATTTAATAACTTAGCTAGGGTAAAGTATCTGAAAGACAAAATGAATTTTTGCTACAATATAAAGAAGATATGAAATAAGGATTAGTTCTAGAGTTGCCTTGAATTCAAATCATCTAAATAAACAATATTTTGAAAATAAACTGATTGGGCTACAAAACTCTGATCGACCATGTGTGATATCTTGAAAGAAATGTAAATTCAACAATTAAAATAATATGATTATCTTAAATACTTCAAAATTTGACAAACAAAGTAAAGTAAACCAAATTTAATATGCTCAAGAACTTCCACAGATCCAAAGGAAAGAAAATTTTCAAATGCTAAGTTTGTCCAAGGCTGTGTACAATTAATTTTATGGTGATTTTGATGTTGCTTCATTTGTACTAATGTCCATGCAACTTCCAGAGATGTCACTAGCCTTATAGTTTCTCCCATCTATTCATTGGGGTTAAAGCAGACACAAAGAATAGGAAGGCCTAAAGTTTGACTCACAAATCTGCAATGCACAATGAATATGGAATGTGATCTTGTTCCTTGGATACTCACATGATATTTTGCAATGAACCTAGAAAACATGCAAACAAACTAGCATTGGAAATGGAAAGTTCATGGTGCAGAATATAGAGATCAAATGAATGCAACAAGGAAATAAAACATGTAAAGGATATATTCTTGATATATACCTAATATATACCAATTCACATGCAAGGCGATGGAATGGTTTGTTGTCAAAAAATTTAGTTACTTTAGTTAATTTCAAAATGTTTTAGGCAGTTGTAGCCTTTGTTATGATCTTCCACATTAATGGCAGTTAATGTTGTCTAGACCATGAAAGAGATTCATGATCCCTCCCAAATAATAAACTCATGGCATGGTTTCAATTATTGTGAGTGGAAAGGAATCCAATGCCATCCTCACAAAACTCATGTCATTCATCTGGATCTGCACATTTCTGAGGATGCTCGTTATGTTTATGGTGATCACCTTAATCTCAAAAGGCTTCTAAGTAATTTAGTTTACGATTTTCTTTCCCTGTTGTTCAATCTGGAATAGTTGGATCACTTGGATCTCAACTTCAATAACTTCTCTCAAGTTCCCATCCCTCCTGGATTGGGTAGACTCAAGAGTTTGTGAGAATTGAATTTATCACTGGCTGGGTTTAGAGGAGATATTCCTACGGAGCTGGGGAACATGTCTTCTTTGCACTACTTGGATCTCTCTTTCTACCATTGGATTTGGTTGAAAATGATGGACATGTAGAAGTGGATGAGAAAAATCAGAGATTTATGAGAGCTTATCTTTGATGAAATGGATATGTCAGGAGTGGAAAGCAATGAGTTGGACAATGCTCTCTCCACCATGTACACTCTAACCTCTTTTCAAATGTCTTCTTATTTTTTATCTGTGGAAATTCCCCCTTCGCTTCCCAGCCTCACCAATCTAATGCACCTCCAACTTGCTTATAACAAATTCAATGGTATCATCCCTTTTGCCTACTAAGCCTTCTAAGACTGCAACTAGCAGACTTGTCTGATAACTTGGATCTAGAAGGGAAGTTGTCAAGCATTCTACTCCAACACTCTGCTTCCCTTCACACCCTTCTTCTTTGGTACACAGTAGTGGAAAGAAGTATTCTATATTTTGTTGCCAACATTTCCTCATTAAATCTCTTAGATCTCTCATACTGTTATGTCAAAAGTAACTCAATGACAATGGAAAATCTAGCAACGCTTAAGGAATTGTAGCTCTCTAATAATATGTTAAGAGGGCACATCCCTCCATTTGGGGATAGACCGTTCTTGGGAAGACCTTTTCCTTTGGCCTATATTAATCTATTTGACAACCAGTTGGATAGTTGCATTCCCCCAATGTTGTTGATGACATTTTCAAACCTCTGACATGTTGTTTTGAGTAACAATCAATTGAAGGGCAGCATTCCATCCCTTGACACTAAGCTTCACTGCCTTACAATCCTTAATCTAAGCCACAATGCATTGAAGGGTAAAATCCCCCTTTCCATTGGTTGAATATCATCTCTGGAATTGCTTGATCTAAGCAACAAAAAAATTAGAAGGCGCCATCCCTCTCAAAATTTCAAATCTTTAAAAACTGTGAAAGATTTTCCTATACTCCAACAGGCTAAGTGGGGTTTTTTTAGAGTCTCACCTATATAATCTCATTCAACTTGCCTAGGTAGATATTTTCAATAATATTTTAACTATAAAGATCAAGCCAACATGGATTCCTAAATTCTCTTTGGCAACACTAGATTTAGGGTCATGCAACATGGATGGAGGGTTTCCAACATTCCTAATACCTCAATATGAGCTTGTCAATGTGGATTTTTCCAACTACAATCTTGGAGGAAATATTCCCCAGTGGATATGGGGTTTCAATTCTCTTTTGTATCTCAATCTTTCTCATAATCACTTTGTAGGAGTTCTACCTTGTTTATTGATGGGAAGTCAATTATAGACTTTGGATTTTCATAGAGATAATTTTCAAGGTTAGCTTCCACTTCATTTTGATCATCTATTGGTGTTATACGTGTCAGAGAGTCAACTCAGTGGATTCATTCCAGAAGAAATTGGTGAACATCATCTTGAATATCTCTCTCTCACTCTCGAAATTATCTCAATGGTAGCATTCCACATTCTATATGCCAAATACGGGTTGTGGATCTCTCAAATAAAAATGTTACAGGTAATATTCCTACCAGTTTCAAAAATTTCTCTTCTACTGAGATGTTGAACTTAGAGAAAAATTCTTTGGAGGGAAAGTTTCCACGGCAGTTTGGAGACATTCTTTCTCTTCAGACATTAAAATTTGGTAGAAATGAACTGAATTTGTACATCCCATCCTCTCTTGCAAATTGTAAGTAGTTGGAGATACTAGATTTGAGCAACAATAACATGAGAGGGGTCATTCCAAATTAGATAGGGAAACTTCAAAATCTTAATATTTTGATCTCGAGGTCAAATAGATTTCATGGCATAATACCCTTAGAAGTTACAACATTTCCAATTCTACAAATCTTAGATATTTCATCCAACATAATTTTAGGAATTATTGTAGCTAACATCTCATCCTTGTAGGCTATGAAAAATCAAACACTCAGCATTCAAATGTTTCTTGCTAGAAGTGATGATTGAATCGATGTAGATCGATCAAGAATCAATAACAAAGGAAAGGAGATGGAATTTGTAAGATCATTGGCACTAGTAAAATGTATTGATTTATCAAATAACAATTTAACAGGTGAAATTCCTCTAAACATGGGATTGCTTGAGGGTTTATTAATTCTCAACATTTCAAGAAACCATATTAGGGGTGAAATCTCAGAGAGTTTGGGAAAATTCTATAGTTGGAGTCTCTTGATCTCTCACACAACCAATTTTCTAGAATTATCCCTTTGTATTTGTAGTCGCTCATATTCTTGGGTTACCTGGACATGTCCCACAATAATCTTTCAGGAAAGATACCAGAAGGGCGACAATTTTACACATTTGGTGCATTGTCCTTTTCATACAATTTAGACCTATGTGGCCTCCAACTCAATACAACCTGTTGTGGCCTTCAGTAAGTTAAACCTTGTCTTGCAAGCATTCCATCAAAGATAAATTTTGATGAAGAAGAAGAGGAGGATATATATGGTGAGGAGTTAGCCTGGGAATAAGCTAGATGTAGTTGGGTTTTCTATTATAATTGGAGTGTTGTGTTTTACCACAACTTGGAGTAGAAAATGCTTCTAGGTGATGGATAACATCATCATTTATCTTTTTGAAAGGATTCCAAAAATAACTATCTTTTGTGGCCATGGTAGAAGTTTGTAAGATAATTTATAAGCTCTCCCCTCCATTAGATTTTAGAGCCATTATTTTCTTATAATATAATGCTGACCTACTTACTAATATTGAGGTCAAGCTATTTCTAGTTTTGTAAGTATATGGTTTATGTATACTTTTATTATATAAAATTTAAGTTTCAATTATGTATCATCATGTATGTGCTATAAATTGTGGCACATTCATTTTGATTCTTAATGTTATCCATCAATTAAATCTCCATTTCTTCATGTTTAAAGAATATGCCTACATTTTTTTTTGGTATATTTGTGTTACTACTTTGCTTTTATTGGGTGGCATGAAAGATGGTTGCCATGGCTCTCATAAAAAAAAAAATGACCGACAATGCAATTACTTTTCAAATCATGAAGCATTTTCAATACTAAAAAATGAAGATTTTATTAGGATTTTTTCAAACATTCAATTGTTACACAAGAAGGTTGTGTGATAGGAATGAAATCCCAACTAGCTCAAACATTGGTTGAGATGACAAAGAATGTTAGATGAACAAAATTATTGTCAATTATTATTATTCGTGATGGATTTAATAATGAAGGAAAATTATGAAAATACCATCCACTAGTGAGGCAAGACTTGGTTTCTTTCCATTCTAGATCTATTAAATAGCAATGTTTGTATCATTCTATCATTTATTTTTTTACTCAAGTTTAGATAAGGGAGAGGCACCAATCGTGGGCATGGGACCAAACGTGGGTGGGTGATCCCACAATAGTGGTTTACAATTTTTGGCCAAACTGGACACTGAAATTATTATTTTTAACTAAATTTTCACATTTGGGCACCTATAACAGCTAAACCGTGAAGAATTTGAAGATGATGAAAACTAGAGTCTCGTCACATTTTATCTGTAGATTCTAGAAATATTTTTTTCAAAATTTTTGGAATTAGATTGCACTTATTTTTCCATCTCCCACGAAAGCTGATGTTTTTCAAAAAATAACATTTTTAAAAAGTGGCGCACACCGTATAACGCATACCTTTTTTTGCATGAAGGATAAAATTTTAATTCTTTTGATTTTAGATTTGTAAATTTGATATCTAGTGCTTCCACTTGGTTAGAGATTTTTTAATTGAATATTTTTTCTTTAATCAAGTTTTAAAGTCAAACTAATTATAATTCAGACATAGCGCGACCTTATAACGCATAACCTTTTTTGTATATATTGAAATTAATTTTTAATTTTTTTGTTGGATCAAGGACTTCAATATCTGGTGCATTCATATTTTTCAAAAAAAAATTTGATAATCTGCTATTTTTCCACATGTGCAAAACAAAGACCTTCATTTTCGATGAAAAACCTATGTTTAATAAAACTAAACAAACAAATACAAAATAAAACCAAAACATATTAAAATTATATTCATTGGATAGCTCGTTCTGAGGACTACCTGATTCTAGTTGGGTTTGTGAAAATTCATCCATTTTCATCCCTCAACTTGAGCTCCGAAGTGCCAAATTTAGGGTTTCTTTTGTGTCTCAGGAGGGGATGAGGAATAAGGGGGGTTTGAGCGAACCCCTAGGGGTTCACTCGAACCAGGGTTCATTCAAACCCCCCTTTTATTTGGGGTTTTGTTGGATTTTTTGGGAGGAAAGCATTGAAAGGGTTCGCCCGAACCCAGGTTCTAGCGAACCCTAATGGGTTCGGTCAAACCAATAGGTTCGTACAAACCCTTAAAATAAATTTTTTTCCCATGCATTCATTTTTTGTGAGTTTGCCTTCCTCACTTCAATTGTAAACCACTATTGTGGCTTCACCCGGGTATAGTATGTGATAGCCTGGGGCCCACTTTTGGGTAATAAAAGAGCCAACTAAAATTTCGAATATTTTTGCTAATATGATAAGAAAAGTTCACGTCAAATTCACATTATGTCCTACCATAGGTAGACTATTTATTTGCCACCTTCCCAATATCAGGTGAATGCAAGTTGATATATTTATTTACATAATATAAATATTGTTTGTCACCTTCCCAATAATAGGTTAATGGAAATGGATATATTTTTATCAAAAATATATGTTTTGTTGCATTAAAAGTGAGTTGACATGTACAAAAGCCATTGTCAACTAAATGAGTTGTAAATATATTTTAACAAATTACAATAAAACTATTCCATTTCTCATCTTTTTTTGAAAAACTACTGGTTCCACCATATCCATATACACCAATATTTTTGTGAATTTACCTACAAAAATGACAAAAATGAACTCTCAAGCTCACTATGCAATACAATTTTATAAAAAAAACACATAATTATTGAAGTATTGTCTAGAAATAAATATAAAATTAAAATAATCAGAACAAAATATTAAAACTGATTAGAATTACAAATTTTTTAAACACCCTTTCAAATCACCAACCAAATTTCCTATTTACCCCTTTTATATCACTTTTACCATTAATTCCTTTAATGCAAGATCAAATTCCCTTCCACAATTCAAATTTCTCAACTTGCATAGGTACCAATTCTAATTCTATCAACCTATTTATTTATACAAGAGACCTCAATTGTGCAATGCAAGCTACCTATTCACAATTTGAAATTTTTGAGTTTGTGTTGGAGACATCTGATTGACAATGAGCTCCTCCAGAGTGAAGCAATTTCCTCCATCTTCTATGATATGTCTGAAACTTTCCTTCGGTACTACTTATGCATTTATGTATGAATTCGTTGTTCATATGCCTTGTCCATTTACATTCAAATGAATCAAAAAATTTGTTTCATATTCCTTGTCCATTTACATTTACATTTACATCAGATTGTTTTATGGGTTTTCTGTTATTTTTGTCACACTCTATACCCACGATACAACCCCAACCCAATATCTGCCACTCTATCTTACAACTATATGATATTTATATACCTTCAAACAACAGTATGGTACACAAATATTTCCAACCCATTCTGATACAACATTATGATACATACATACATACATATATATATATATATACATATATATATATATATATATATATATATATATATATATATATATATATATATATATATATATATATATATATATATATATATATATATATATTGTAGAGATACATAGATACACAAGTTTCCTATAGCCTTCTTCATTTACATTCAACTTACACATATATCTATCTTTCCATATATATATATAGCATTATGATGCATATATATATCCATATAAATACACACACACACACACACACACACACACACATATATATATATATGGCAGAGATACATTGATATGTAAGTTTCCTATAGCCTTCTTCATTTAAAAATTCAATTTAATTAGACACATGCTTTGATTTTTATTCAATTATAGTGATTGTAAATATCGACCCCTCTCCCTTATAGCCAACTGTGACAATGGCTAACTCCTACTTTTGTTATAACCATTTTTGGAATTTGTATATAACTTGACATAACAGTATATATATATATATATATATATTGTAGAGATAGATAGATACATAAGTTTCATATACCCTTCTTCATTTACATTCAACTTGATTAGATTTATGCTTTGTTTGTTCTTCAATTACTCTAATATGTATGGTAACCATTTCTAACACAACATTATGAAATTTGTATATGACTTGAAATAATAGTATGATAGAAATATTTCAAACCCTTTCTAGGAATAACATGTTGTTTCCAGTTATATCATAATGCTATTTTAATTTTTATTTGTATCATACTACTCTTTTAAGTTATATTCATATTTGTATCATTATGTTGTTTCAGGAAGAGTTTAACATGATCACCCAAGGGTTTATAAGAGTTAAAATTGGGGATATGATAGTATAACATACATTGCTTGTTTCATTTACATAATTACCCAAGGGTTTATAAGAGTTAGAATTGGGATATGATAGTATAACATGCATTGCTTGTTTCATTTAACATGATCACCTGAGGGTTTATAAGAATTAGAATTGGGGATACAGTAGTATATCATACATTGGTTGTTTCATTGTACACATACCCTTGATCATTTGCAATCAACTCAATTAGATGCATGGTTAGATTTTTCTTCAATTACACTCACTCTTACATGTATGAATTTGTTGTTTTATTTTGTATCATTCATTTAATTGTAAGAGTTATAATAGTATGTTGTTTACTAATCTTACAATTGTCTCAATGTAGAGGAATAATAAAGTGACAACAAAAACCATGTAACCTATAATAAAGCGAAGGAAAAAAATTGTGCCTACTCACAAGAGAAGTGTGAGGCTACCACATAGCGATGATGATGGCATAGTAATTCCTATTGAGCATCCAACTGAACCTATAGTCCAAGTAAACCCAACTATAACAACTAAAAAGGTTGTAGTGCATTAGGAATGTAACTTGACTAACATGGAATGTGCCATTAAAGATGTTGAACATGATGGCATGTCAATAAGAAGGGCGACCAAAAATTAGGGTCTTTCAACTACCACATTGTTGAATTGGCTAAGTGGTATTACCACTACAAAAAGGAAAGGCCCCCCAACAATCCTAAACAATAGCGAAGAGGAAAAGGTCATGGAATGGTGCAAGGAGATGGCTATTGTTGGCCATGGTTTGGAGATTGTGAATCTAAAATTTGAATTGTCACAAATATTGCCAATCAAGCCCTAATCCCTTCAAATATGGACTTCTTGGTAAGTCTTAGTGGATGGGGTTCAAAAGAAGGTATCTCAATCTATGTTTGAGGACAACCCAAGGGCAAGATAGATATCGTGTTGTCAATCTCAAGCCTACAGTTGTACTTGCATTCTATGAAACATTGGAGAAGAAATATGCAACTGAGAATTATGGACCCCAAAAGATTTGGATCTGTGATGACACAGGGTTGCAAGCTAAGACAGAATGGTGTAATAAAGGTGTTTTCCTTAAAGGATAGCAAAAGTGTTGTGTATATTATCCCAAAGAGTTGGGAGTGGATCACAATTTTGGCTTGTGTAAATGCTCTCGATCAAAAAAATCTAGGATTTTACTTGTTTAAAATAAAAAATCACATCCAAAACTACATAATTAATTATGGGCCAGGAGCATGTATTGTTGTTCAGCCTCATGCATGGATGACAAAAGAAATATTTGAGAGATGGCTAAAATATTTTTCCCTGCAAGTACTTGGGGGTTGCTCACCCAACCATAGAAACCTCATATTCGATGGTCATGGAAGCCCCATAGCATTTTCTACCATTTCCAAAGCAAGAGCACGTGGCATTGACTTACTTACCCTACCAACCCACACATCACATAGGCTGCAACCACTTGATGTGAGTGTATTTTCCTATTTCGAATCACATTTCAAAAGGGAAAGAGCAAATTGGAGTACTAGACATCCAAATTTGGAGATAAGAAGGGAAGAATTGGCTACACTTGGAAACCTTGCTTTTGAGAAGTCATTGACTATTAGGAACATAACAACTAGGTTCAAGGGGAAAGGTATTTGGCCTCTTAATCCAAATGCATTGTTGAATGACATGAGGTCTAGTAAGACATTTCAGTTTGCTGCCCCTACGGAAGCATCTGCTACGAAGAACATTCTCAGTCTATCCAACAATGGTTTGCAACAAATTGAGGGTGATTATACAAATGGAACAATAAAACTTGCAAATAAGAAAAGTCCACTTGAAACATTCAAATGTGTAGACCACCAAATTCCACCAATCACCACCATCACAGTTTTGGGAGAGAAAAATATTATTGTAGACATCTCTCTTTCCCTATCAAGTCCACTTCAGGAGCACTTGTGGTTGTTAGAGGGTGTTGCAAATGTTGGAATTTATTTGCATGTGGAGCTAGATCAAAGTATTACAATGCCTTCTCCACCACACACCATGGGCCCAAACACCTTAGTTCATTATTATGCTGATTGGGGAGATAGTCAAGCTAAGCAATTAGGAGATGAATTAGACAACACGACTATTCAAGTGCAAGAAAAAAATTACGAGGATTCAATGGAGTCATTGGGAGGCCAATCAACATCACAACTCTCTTGAATCTTGAAGCTACCTGATCATGTAGTGAAAGACAAGTTTAATCAGGTAGTTGACCATGGGATTAAACTTCTGATAATCTAATCATGTTAGTTTGTAATTTTTTTTCACTTTTAACAAGAATAGAGCCTTGATTAAACAAGTGTATTATCTATGTTAAAAATCCTAACTATGTGTCTATTTTCCTTCATAATTGCTAAGAATATAGCTCTAATTAAATGAGTGCATTGTTTAGGTTGCAAAAGCCTAACTATGTGTCTATTTGTCTCCACATTTGACATGAATAGAGCTTGAATTAAATGAGTGCATTGTCTAGGTTGCAAAATCATAACTATATGTCTATTTACTTTCGCATTCAACATCAATATAGCTCCAATTAAATGAGTGCATTGTCTAGGTTGCAAAATCATAAATATATGTCTATTTACTTTCGCATTCAACATAAATATAGCTCCAATTAAATGAGTGCATTGTCTATACTACAAAACTTAATTATGTGTCTATTTGCCTTCACATTAAACAAAAATAAAACTCCAATCAAATAAATGTATTGTGTAGACAATAAAAATCTAACTTTATATCTACTTACCTTTGAAATTCAATAAAATAAAAAGCTCCAATTAAAACAAACCTTGCATTCACATTGAGTGAGTCAATTTACCTTCGGTTAAACCTTTTAAATAGAAAAAGAAAGAGTCTTCCCTTTTAGTAAAGTTGATGGCCCTTGGAAAGGACCTGCCCTTCTCTTTAAGGATAGGTAGCAAGTATTTTCTACCCACATTCCACCTAGAGTGCTTGGAGCACGTTCCGTAGAGCTCGGAGTGCATGTAAACCGTTCTGTTGCGATATTTATGATAGGAAATTAAAGCAAACTACTGAAAATGCCTTTATTCCAGTGGGCCCATCCTCGCCTTATTCATTTGATGTTGAGATTTAGTTTACCAACTTATGACAGCCACGCGTCAGCAGAATATTGACCCGGCTCACCACTAAACCGCGTCGTAACTGTGGCGTTCGCTAAATCCTATAAATTCACCTTCGCTCCCAACCATTTTTATATGCAAAACTATTTTCTGTCAAGTCTTTTTCTTTGCAATGGCAGAGGAAAATGCAGCAGAGCATCAAGATCACGGGTTGTTCGACTTGTTTGGGAAGAAGAAAGAAGAGGAGACACATGAGCAGGGAAACGTAGGCGAGGCTTACCCTATGCCTGTGTCTCATGGCCACGTGGAGGAAGCTCACCCTATGCCTATGACTCATGGCCATGTCAAGGAGGGAAAGTTCCATGGCAAAGCTAAGAAGACACACGAAGGGGGCCACACGGTTAAGTTGCATCTTACCAACAATTCTTCTTCCAGCTCTGTAAGTTTTACATTCTATTTTCTGTAACTGAAGATAGATTACTTTCAATGTTCTTCATAAAATGATTATACATTCCATTTTATCTTCCACTGTCTATAATTTCAGTAGTTTGTTCATTTGGATCTGATGAAATGAATGTGTGGTTACAGTCTAGCGACGAGGAAGAAGATGAGAATGGGGAGAAGAATAAGAAAAAGAAGGGTGGATTGAAAGACAATATAAAGCTTCCAAGACTACATGAAAAGAAAGAGGAAGATGACGGTCATGGAAAAGTTGAAGATCATGGCAAAAAGAAGGGTTTGATGGATAAGATCAAAGAAAAGCTTCCTGGACACCACAAAGAGGAAGAAAAAGGGCGTTGAAAAGCAACTAGTTTTTTGGCTGATTTTATCTTAGGTTAGAATGTGTGTAGCTACGTATTTGCCATCTTTTGGTTTGAAGCATATTGTATGTTGTGTTTATCTTCTATATATAATAAGAATGCAATGGTTGATGTGGTTTTGTAATTGCAATGTTTTGTTGAGGAATTGGGAAGTGTACAGGGTTTTTATACTTGTTGTTTTTCTATAAAAACTTTGGGCTGGCAGTTTACTCAGAGTTTAGATAATAATCTAAAAACACTCATATTCACACTCATATTGACAAATGAGATAATAAAAGCAAACATATAAAGAGACATCACTTACATTCATAGGTCAGATAATAATTTATTACTTTTTATTGTCATAGATTGCAAATCTGACATGCATGTGTGTGGAATATGGGACACCATCTTTATTCAATGTAAAATAAATATCCAACCTGCATTGAATGTGCAGGTGGGTGGGATTTTTTTTCTCTGTGCTCTTTTCTCTTTTTTCTTTTGATGGAGGTCATCTACAAATTATTTTTTGCTACCCGATATAGGAGCACAAGCCTTCTTGGGTTGAACCTCTTCGGCTAAGAGCCAAGGACTAAGGGGTATCTCAATTTGCATTCCACTAGAGAACAAGTCTTTATAGAAGGATTGAGGAAATAAACATGCTGTACAAAACTGTTTCTTTGAACATGATACATTCTATGGCTGTAGTAGTAATTGCCCCATAGAATAAATAAAGATGTGTTTGAGCTCTATTCACATGTTGTAACCAATTTCTTTGAGTTGTAGTGGTAACTACCCTACAAAATAAACACAAATGAGTTTTCCCTCTATTCACATGTTGTAAACAACTTCTTTGAGCACAATACATTCTACTACTCATTTTTTCAGCTGCATTGAAATTATATTTATATGGTACTGAAGTGCCATTTATTCAATTTATCATAAGAAAATGGTAGAAATCAAATCTTTACAATGAGAATATTTTGGAATTATATGAAATGAAACAACATAATAAAAAAAAGATGAAAAAAAAATCCAAGGAGGGTTGGTTCTCAAATGAAGTAGAGTGAAAGTGAGCAAACAATGACAAGGGGAACATAAATTTGGGCAAGAGATGTGGTAGATGTCCATATTGAAATTTCTTAGTGGGAAAGAGCAACATGAAAGACATTGATGAGAATGTAACTTACAACCCATTCAATGAATGAGAACATTGAAATTGCAAGCCCAAGAAGGTAATGGTGGAGCACACAAGGATCATTTCTTATAATTCTTCGCAGGTCATCCAAGAACAAGTTTTCTACTACCTCTTTACCACATTAATTGAGAAATTTGAGCCATGACTTGAAGAACAAGTTTTCTACTACCTCTTTACCACATTAATTGAGAAATTTAAGCCATGACTTGAATTCATTTGATAATTAATTACAAATCAATGAACGAAAAAATAAGAAAGCACTGTTAAAGTATACATGTGGTTGAAGAATGAATAAATAAATAAATCTGAAATATATATTCATTGTAGCCTTTATTGTGTGATAAAAGGAATCTTGGAAATCTGTCAAAATTGGAAGTAACAACCATAAATGAGCTTAAAATATGTTACATTTCAAGAACGGAATATAATGTCATTGGTTTAAACATATTTAATATCCTCTATTAGTAAAAAATATAATAATAAAGAATTCATGTTTTCTACATTGATTGGATCTCTAGATCTATATTAGATAACGAAAGAAGAATCCTCTAGTTAGATTGAAAAATTGAGGCATATAGGAAGAATTCATGGCTCATTTTTATTGACTTATGAAAAGAACAAATTAAAACAAGAATAAATGTATTTTATACCATATTAAAGTGAATAAGTGATTAGAAATGTTTAGTCAAAAACATACATCTTTGTATCTCATTATACTTCTACTCCACCTCCAACACATTGTCACTTACTTCCTCATTAAACTATTTAATTTACAATAATCATAGATCATAATAGCATATCACGATAGTGGTCCCCATCTCAATTCCTTCCCACCTACTAATTTACTTCTAGTGTCTACAAATGTCCATTTAAATTGAGGTGATTATGACCAAACATTGACTATAGGGGATCAATTCAAAGAAGATCCAATTAAAAACTAAATAATGTTTGGCATCTACAAATGGCCATTTTAAATTGAGGCAAAAAAAACCAAAAAACTTCCCACAAAAATCAACTCAAAGAAATCACAAATAATAGTTCTTCAAAACCCCATCCCAAAAATTGATTGACGTAAGCACAAAAATTGTCACAACATAGGGTCTTTAGTGTAAGGAAGTTTGAGCTAAATTAAAATTATATATATATATATATATATATATATATATATATATATATATATATATATATATATATATATATATATATATAATCGTTTGAAATGAGACAAGCTCAAGTGTTAAAATAATTAAGGCTCTCCTAATAGACTTCTAAGATCAGAACCGAGGAAACATGATGAAGTGTTAATTTTTGATAGAATACATATAGTAAATTAGAAGCAACATACACCAACTCACAAGGCTAGGCGTATGCAAGTATGCTCCATGTATTTGATTGAATATATCCCCTAAACTTAGCCCCAACTACACAAAAGATTAATGTATACTAAAACATATTTTAAAAGGAAATGTAATTAACTTATTGAATAAGAGGATTTACTTATACGTGTATGCATGACCAATTAAATTTTGACTTCCAACCATTTTATATAAGGTATCCAAATATTATAGAAAATATAAAAATTTTATTTATTCCAAGAGAATTTCTCATTAATGCAACAAATCAAAATACTAGTGGTGAAATTTTTGACAATAACACTAGGGAATTTATCATTGCTTTAAATCCCCAAATCCACGAAACACTCTATTACAATGAGACTAAAATACCCTAGTGCAATTATAGTAGGAGGGCTCTAGAAGGAACAGTTTGAACCGTGCAACCATGAGTCAAAACAACAAACTGATATGCGAACATGAAACTCTATTAAATTGATAATCTTACATGCAACATAGGCCTTAAGCGCGAATATACAGGGCTCATACACCTACCACAAGTGCTCTCACCAATACAACTAGCCAAAAGGCCTTACTACATGTCCTCGAAGGTTATTCCAAAAATGTATTAAATCTTTCTAACCATGAATAACTAATTGATAGCTGATCTCTCCTGAATGATTAAAAAGGTTTATAAATATGCTTCTCAATCTCCAACAAAGGTTTGCATCAGCCACAAGGGTTCATAAACCTGATGAATGGACACATATGAAATTCAACCTCAAAATATGTAAAGATAACTCCACACAAAAAGAAACAACTTACGAATCTCCAATATAGGTCCCAATGAACCTAAGATGCTTGTATGACGTCCCATTAGGCTTCACATGATCTAGAATAGGTCTGCACTAAGAAACTAGACCAATTCAGCCTCAAATACTTAGACTAGTAAACATAATAAAATTCTGAGAGTGATAACTTTTAGTAGGCAATTGCAAATGGTGTGAAATCTAGATATGTGATACATGTTAGTGTGTAGATGTTATATCCTACTTCATGAGCTAAGAAACAAAAATGTGGTAAAATATGGAATGAAATACTAAAACTGCTACTAAATGCAATGCAAGAAAATAATTATTTTTGGTTGACATAGGACTGCTTTACAACCAGGGATGCTCCTGCATCAAACACATAGGGTTGGAAGAAAACTAAGTCCCTCACTTTCTAGGGCTAAGAGGAAAAACCAAGACAATCCACCTCAGCCTAAGAAGTCAATGATGAATACTCCACCTCAGTCACATTGAAAATAGGTGATATACCTAATCTTTCTAGTAAATCCACTTCATATGCATTTCTAGAATCAAACTTCCTT
>VDFB02270651.1:817596914-817692717 GCA_007258455.2 Sequoia sempervirens
AATTTGCATTCCATGAGAGAACAAGTCTTTATAAAAGGATAGAGGAAATACACATGATGTAAACAATTTCTTTGAACATGATACATTTTATGGTTGTAACTTAGTAATTGCCCCATGGAATAAATAAAGATGTGTTTGAGCTCTATTCAAATGTTGTAACCAATTTCTTTGAGTTGTAGTGGTAACTGCCCTACAAAATAAACACAGATGAGTTTTCCCTCTATTCACATGTTGTAAACAACTTCTTTGAGCACAATACATTCTACTAATCAATTTTTTTAGCTGCATTGAAATTATATTCATATGGTACTAAAGTGTCATTTATTAAATTTATCATAATAAAATGGTAGAAATCAAATATTTACAATGAGAATATTGTGGAATTATATGAAATGAAACAACATATAATAAAAAAAAGGATGCAAATAAACTCCAAGGAGGGTTGGCTCTAAAATGAAGTAGAGTGAAAGTGAGCAAACAATGACAAAGGGAACATAAATTTGGGCAAGAGATGAGGTAGATGTCCATATTGAAATTGCTTAGTGGGAAAGAGAAACATGAAAGACATTGATGAGAATGTAACTTACAACCCATTCAATGAAGTAGAACATTGAAATCGCAAGCCCAAGAAGGTAATGGTGGAACACACAAGGATCATTTCTTATAATTCTTCGCAGGTCATCCAAGAACAAGTTTGCTACTACCTCTTTACCACATTAATTGAGAAATTCAAGCCATGACTTGAAGTCATTTGATAATCAATTACAAATTAAAGAACGAAAAAAAAAGCACTGTTAAAGTATACATGTGGTTGAAGAGTGAAAAAATAAATAAATTTGAAATATATATTCATTGTTGCCTTTAGTGTGTGATAAAAGGAATCTTGGAAATCTGTCAAAATTGGAAGTAGAAACCATAAATGAGCTTAAAATATGTTACATTTCAAGAAAGGAATATAATTTCATTGGTTTAAACATATTTAATATCATCTATTAGTTAAAAATATAATAATAAAGAATTCATCTTTTCTACATTGATTGGATCTCTAGATCTATATTAGATAACAAAAGAAGAATCCTCTAGTTAGATGACAAAATTGAGGCATATAGGAAGAATTCATGGCTCATTTTTATTTACTTATGAAAAGAACAAATTTAAACAAGGATAAATGTATTTTATACCATATTAAAGTGAATAAGTGATTAGAAATGTTTAGTCAAAAACATACATCTTTGTTTCTCATTATACTTCTACTCCACCTCCAACATTTTGTCACTTACTTCCTCATTAAACTATTTAATTTACAATAAGCATAGATCATAATAGCATATCACAATAGCACCCCCCCATCTCAATTCCTTCCCACCTACTAATTTACTTCTAGTGTCTACAAATGGCCATTGAAATGAGGTGATTATGATCAAACATTGACTATAGGGGATCAATTCAAAGAAGATCCAATTAAAACTAAATTATGTTTGGCATCTGCAAATGGCCATTTTAAATTGAGGCAAAAAAAACCAAAAACTTCCTACAAAAATCAACTCGAAGAAATCCCAACTAATAGTTCTTCAAAACCCCATCCCAAAAAATGATTGATGTAAACACAAAAACTTGTCCCAACATACGGTATTTATTGTAAGGAATTTTGAGATAAATTAAAATTATATATATAAGGGTTTGAAATGAGATGAGCTCAAGTTTTAAAAGAATTAAGGCTCTCTTAACAAACTTCTAAGATCAAAACTGAGGAAACATGATGAAGTGCTATTCTTTTATAGAATACATTTAAAATATAGGAGGCAACATACACCAACTCACAAGCTAGGTGTATGCAGGTATTCTCCATGTATTTGATTGAATATATCCCCTAAACATAGCCCCAACTACACAAAAGATTAATGTATACTAATTTTTTTTTTAAAAGGTAGTGTAATTAACTTATTGAATAAGAGGATTTACTTATACTTGTCAACATGACCAATTATATTTTGACTTCCAACCATTTTATAAGAGGTATCCAAATATTACAGAAAATGTAACAAATGTATTTATTCCAAGAGAAATTCTCATTAATGCAACAAATCAAAATACTAGTGGTGAAATTTATGACAATTGATAATACTAGGGAATTTATCATTGCTTTAAATCCCACAAATTATGATACACTCTACTATAATAAGACTAAAACACCCTAGTATAGTCATGGTAGAAGGGTTCTAGAAGGAACATTCTGAACCGTGCAACCATGAGTCAACACAACAGAAATAATGCAATAAATTGATATAGGAAGATGAAACTCTATTAAATTGATAATCTTGCATGCAACATATGCCTTAAGGGTGAATATGCAGGGCTCATACACCTACCACAAGGGCTTTCAACAATACAACTAGCCAAAAGACTTTATTACATGCCCCCAAAGGTTATTGCGAAAATGTATTAAATTTATCTAACCATGAATAACTAATTGATAACTGATCTCTCCTAAATGATTACAAATGCTTACAAATATGTTTCTCAATCTCCAAAAAAGGTCTGTGTTGGCCACAAGGGTTCATAAACCTGATGAATGAACACATGAAATTCGGCCTCAAAATATGTAAAGATAACTCCACACAAAAAGAAACAACTTACAAATCTCTAATATAGGTCCCAATGAACCCAAGATGCTTGTATGATGTCCCATTAGGATTCACATGATATAGAATAGGTCTGCACTAAGAAATTGGACCAATTCGGCCCCAAATGCTTAGACTAGTAAACACAATGAAATTATGAGAGCGATAACTTTCAGTAGCAACTGCAAATGGCATGAAATCTAGATTTGTGATAGGTGTTGGTGTGTAGATGTGATTAATCCTACTTCGTGAGCTAAGAAACAATGATGTGGTAAAATATGGAATGAAATACTAAGACTACTACTGAATGGAATGCAAGAAAAAGAATTATTTTTTGTTGGCACATAACTGCTTTACAACCAAGGATGCTCCTCCATTAAACACGTATAGCGTTGGAAGAAAACTAATTCCTTCACTTTCTAGGGGTAAGAGGAAAAACCAAGACAATCCACCTCAGCTTGAGAAGTCTATGATGAATCCTCCACCTTAGCCACATTGAAAATAGGTGTTTTACCCAATTTTTCTAGTAAATCCACTTCATATGCATTTCCAAAATCAAACTTCCTTAGTATCTTACATGGTCCAAACTTCCTCATCTTCAACTTATTGTATGTCCCAACTGGAAATCTCTCCTTCCTCAAATATACCATTACTTCATCTCCAACAACAAATTCATTATGTCTTTGGTGCTCATCTGCCTTCTCATTATACTTATTGTTCATTTCTTCGTAAAGCTTCTGAACTTAATTATGCAATGTCTCCATGAAAGCTACAAAATATTTTTCCTTTGTGCTCCTTTTATTCCCCATACTAATATCCCAAGTAACTCTACAAATCCTCTAGGATTTTCTTCAATAATGATCTCAAATGGTGTCTTCCTTGTACTCTATTTTATTGAATTAATGTATGGAAGTTCTACTTGTGGTAAAACTATGTCCCAATTTCCTACCTTATCTCCAACCAAGCAGATCTCAAAAGGTTACCCAAACTTATGTTCACCACTCCTATTTTTCCATCTATCTATAGGTGATATGTTGAACTAAACTTCAAATCTATCTTCATCTTCATCCACAATGTCCTCTAAAAGTATCCAATGAATTTGGTGTCTTTGTCCAAAACTATGCTCTTAGGTAATCCATACAATCTCACAATCTCCTTGAGAAATAAGTCAACAACATGCACATCATTTTTCTTCTTACAAGGAATGAAATATGCCATTTTAAAAAATCCATCTATTACTACCATTATAGAATCATAACCCCTTTTTGTTCTTGGCAATCTCAATATGAAATCGATGCTTATAACTTCCCAAGGTCTCTCTGGTACTATCAAAGGCTTGTATAATCCAATATTATGACTACTCCCTTTTGCAAATTGACAAATTATGCAACTTTGAACATACTTCCTAACATCCTTATATATCTATGGCCAACAATAATGTTCACTCACCAAATCTACTATCTTCTCCACTCCAAAATATCCTGTAAAACCTCCACCATGCTTTACCTTTATCAAATTCTCCCTCATTGAACTCCTCGGTATACACAACTGATTTCCTTTTAACAACATACCTTCTTGAATGAAATAGTCTAACCATTGGCTCTGGTTTATCACTACTAGTTCCTTACATGCTCTCCACATTTCACCAAAATTTGCATCATCCTCATAGTGTGATGGATCACAGTTCACAGAGTGTGATTCGAAACATTGATGCTAAAAACTCCTTACACAATCAAATCCAGAAGCAATACAAATACATTAAAGAAAAATTAAATATAAATCACAAAGAATTGAAAATGTTTACCATAGATCAACTAAAATATCAAATAAATAGATAAAAATGAAAGATAAATGAAAAATATGAAATGAAAATTTTTTCCATCACAAAAAAAATCAAATAAAAATCAATGATAAATCACAAAGAAAAATCAAAACCAAAATAAAAGAAATTTAATAAAAATATCAAAATTGAAATCAAAGATATTTGATCAAAAAAATCAAAAAGAAAAATCAAAATCAAATTCAAAGAGGTCAGGGCTTAATTTGATGGCCGTATGACCGTATTTAGAGATTTTTTCCGCAGAATATAATCAAAATTTTAAGAAGATTGTATTAGATGAAAGGAGATATTTTGGATAGATTGTCAAATTTTTTATAGAATTATAATGATATATATATTTGATTTATTACGCCGAGAGGCATTCTACAGTCACAGCAGGTCACAGCAGGGGTGGAAAAAACCTGAATACATAAAAAAGAAATGGCAGTTACGTTATAGAAAGAGTGGTTTGTGCTGTCGAAAATCCTATATCACAGCTGTGAGTGGTACGAGAATATCAATAGTTACAGCCTTCAAATCAAAAGGCAAGGGACACCATAAGGAGGGAATTCGAGCATTTTCTACTGTGAAGTATGTCCTTTCGAAATCGGTAGATCATGAGTGTTTTGTGGTGTGTTCTATGGTGCAAAGAGCCAAAAGATTTGATGCAGTTGAAGGGGATTGCGAACAATCACCTTTGGAGGAATCAATCCAAGGTCTGAGAGTTTTGGCCTGCTACAGGATTCTGAGCAAGACGAGCAAGAGGATCTTCGTGTACTGAGTGGGAAGGTATCGAGCCTTGTGTATTTGCATGTAATTTACCTTTTCTATTCCTTCTAAATATCTTCACTGCTATATGAGAATTGATATTGTGTTGATATTTTTGAATTTCATAGAAGTGTTCCTCCTGGAAATTTTTACCAGATCATTCTTTGTTGTTTCAATGCAAGAAACTAACATCACTAAGGTCTTCTAGCGTGCCTACTAATCTTCCAAAGCAATGACAATCACAACAATTGCAGTGGCAATCTTTCAAAAGAAATGAGCACAGTTCGTTGGAGTGATCACTGGTAAATTTACCACACGCATGTACGAGCCACAGAAATGCTTACCCTTCTCTTAGGAGGGCCTCTTCAAGTTGTGTATTTGCATGTGATTTACCTTTTCTATGTGTACAGCCAAAGCAAGCACAGAGACGCTCAAATTCAACATGGCCCTTCTTTCCCCTGATAGATTTAGCAATCAGCCATAGTGAGGACCTCTTATTATTGGGTATGTTTTCAATCCAGCAGAAAGAAAGCCACGACTCTGGAAATATTCTAAGTATTATGTTAATTCACGTTGATCAGATGATACAACCAGACTGTCTGAAGCACAATATACACAGGTAATGATATGGTGGAGGTATTTGTTTTAGATTAAATTGCGTAAATAAGGTAAAAACAAACATATTACTTATTTATTTTTTAGAATATTGAAGAATATATTTCTGTTATCTAGTTATTATGAAAACCTATAAGATTTCAAGTGAATCAACACTGAAAGTTGTGTTGTCAATGAAAAGGAGTATTGATGCAGAACCACAACAAATAAAAAATGGAGATAATAATTTTAAAACGCTCTGATTATTTATATGGTTAAAATGTTCTAATTATTTAAGTTGAATGATGAAAAATTAAACGCCTTGATATATCTAGGTGTAATTTATATATCTTAAATTTAAGATATATATGCTAGTAAGTAGATTATTTATGGTTATCAAAATTGATATTGTGAATTAATTAACATTCATTTTAGTTAATTTTTATTTTTATTTTAAAATAAATATTCTAAATTTACTATTGCATATGCAAAAGCATAAGTAAGTTTCTCAATTAATATAAGTTAGAGTTTTCTAATTTTAAAAACTTAAATATAAAAGAAATATTCTAAATTTACTATTTCATATAAAACTAAATTTCTAAATTAATATACTTACAAATAAAAATATTGAAAAATCTTTGAAAAGAAAAAGTATGTTTGATGTTATTCTAAAATATTTTTTGATAATAAAATAGAAATAAAATAAATTTCTAAATTAATATTCTTAAAATTAGAAATATTGAAAAATATTTTTTTTTAAAAGTATATTTGATGTCATTCTAAAACATTTTTAATAATAAAACAGAAATAAAATTATACAGGGACAAAAAACAATTATCTTTTGTAAAAATTATAAAAGAAAAATATACTTGATGTCATTCTAAAACATTTTTAATAATAAAATAGAAATAAAATTATAATAAGTGAAATAAGTAAAGTTTTCAAAATTATAAAAAGTGAAATAGTTAGAGTTTCTAATATTATAAAAATCAAAGCAAAATTATAATAAGTGAAATAGGTAAACTTTTTAAAATTATAAAAAATGAAAGAGTTAAGAGTTTCTAATATTATAAAAATCAAAGCAAGTGAGTTTCTAAAATTAAAAAATAAGTATAAAAGAATATTCTAAATTTACTATTTCATATAAAGGTAAGCTTCTATTTTTAAAACAAAATATAGTTGATGATTTTGTATAGATTTACTTAAGTAATCTTTTTCAATAAAAAATAATTATTATTTATAAAGATAATAAATTTTTAAAAATTGTTAAATCAGTACACATAAAAAAGAGGTTTCTAGAATTTAGAAAGTTAAGTATGAAAGAGCTTTACTAAATTTAATATTGCAAGAAAAATTAAAATATCATAAATTTACTATTGCACATAAAAATATTAGGTTCAAGTAGGGTTAGGTTTAATATTAGGTTAGGGTAAAGTTGCAACTATATTTACACTTGGATTTATGTTAGGTTTAGGTTTAATTTAAGGTTAGGGTTAGGGTTAAGGTTATCATCGCAAATAGGTTTATCATCACGAATACGATTAGGGTTAGGGTTAGCGTTAGTGTTAGGATTAAGGATAGAATTAGCGTTAGGTTTATAATCATCACAAATAGGATTAGGGTTAGGGTTAGGATTAAGGTTAGGGTTAGGGTTATGATTATGGTTATGGTTAGGGTTATCATCACAAATAGGTTTATCATCATGAATAGGGATTAGGGCTAGGGTTAGGGTTAGGGTTAGGGTTAGTGTTAGTGTTAGGGTTAGGGTTAGTATTAGGGTTGGGGTTATCATCACGATTAGGGATTAGGGTTAGGGTTAGGGCTAAGGTTATGGTTATAGTTAGGGATAGGTTTATAAATGATAAAATATAGTAATTTGGTTAGGGCTAGTGTTAAAATTGGGATTAGGGTTGGAGTTATCATCACAAATAGGTATATCATCATGAATAGGGATTAGGGTTAGGGTTAGGGTTCGGGTTAGGTATAGGTTTATAAATGATAAAGTATAGTAATTTGGTTAGGGTTAGAGTTAAAATTGGGATTAGGGTTGGAGTTATCATCAAAAATAGGTTTATCATCATGAATAGGGATTAGGGCTAGGGTTAGGGTTAGTGTTATGGTCAGGTATAGGTTTATAAATGATAAAATATAGTAATTTGGTTAGGGTTAGAGTTGAAATTTAAATTAGGGTTGGGGTTATCATCACAAATAGGTTTATTCACATGAATAGGTTAGGGTTAGGATTAGGGTTAATGTTAGTGTTAGGATTATAGTTAGGGTTAGGGTTATGGTTATGGTTATGGTTATGGTTAGGGTTATGGTTAGGGTAAGGGTTAGGGTTAGGGTTATCATTGCGAATAGATTTATCATCACGAATAGGATTATCATCACAAATAGGATTAGGGTTAGGTTTATCATCACAAATAGGATTAGGGTTAGGGTTAGGTTTATCATCATGAATAGGATTAGGGTTAGGGTGAGGATTAGGGTTATGGTTAGGGTTAGGGTTAGGGTTAGGGTTATCATCACGAATAGGGATTACAATTAGGGTTAGGGTTAGTGTTAGGGTTATGGTTATGGTTATAGTTAGGGTTAGGTTTATCATCATGAATAGGGTTAGGGTTAGGGTTAGTGTTAGGTTTAGGATTAGGGTTAGGGTTATGGTTAGGGTTAGGGTTAGGGTTTTCATTATGAATAGGTTTATCATCATGAATAGGGATTAGGGTTAGGGTTAGGGTTATCATCACAAATATGATTAAAGTTAGTGTTAGGATTAGGTTTAGGGTTAGGGTTATGTTTAGGGTTAGGTTTAGCATCATGAATAGGTTTATCATCACAAATATGTTTATTTATTCAATTTTGTAAAATTAAATAAATAAAATAGTAATACTATAAATATAGCCCATAATTGTAACACTATATTTCTAAACTCCACTGTTAACTCTAAATCTATTTGTAACCCTAACTCTAACCCTAATTTTATGGTTATGGTTAAGGTTAGGATTAGGGTTAGGGTTAGGGTTAGGGTTAGGTTTATAGTTAGGGTTAGGGTTACGGTTAGGGTTAGGATTATGGTTAGTGTTAGGCTTACGGTTGGGGTTAGGGTTAGGGTTATGGTTACGGTTAGGGATAGGTTTATAAATGATAAAAATATAGTAATTTGGTTAGGGTTAAAGTTAAAATTGGGATTAGGGTTGGGGTTATCATCACGAATAGGGATTCAGGTTATGGTTATGGTTAGGGATATGTTTATAAATGATAAATATAATAATTTGGTTAGGGTTAGAGTTAAAATTTTGATTAGGGTTGGGGTTATCATCACGAATAGGTTTATCATTGCAAATAGGGTTAGATTTAGGGTTAGGGTTAGGGTTACCATCACGAATAAGTTTATCATCACAAATAGGATTGGGGTTACGATGAGGGTCAGGATTAGGCTTAGGGTTAGGATTATGGTTAGGTTTATCATCATGAATAAGATTAGGGTTAGGGTTATCATCATGAATAGGTTTATCATCACGAATAGGATTATCACCATGGATAAGATTATGGTTAGGATTACTGTTAGGGTTAGTGTTATGGTTAGGATTAGGGTAATTTGGTTAGGCGTAGAGTTAAAATTGGGATTAGGGTTGGGGTGATCATCATGAATAGGTTCATGATCATGAATAGGGTTAGGGTTAGGGTTTGGGTTTGGGTTAGGGTTAGTGTAAGGGTTAGGGTTATAGTTATGGTTATGTTTAGGGTTAGGGTTATAGTTAGGGTTAGGGTTACCATTAAGGTTAGGGTTATCATCATGATTAGGTTTATCATCACGAATAGGATTATCATCACAAATAAGATTAGGGTTAGGATTAGGGTTAGGGTTATCATCACCAATAGGATTATCATCATGAATAGGATTAGAGTTAGGGTTAGGATTAGGGTTAGGGTTATCATCACGAATAGGGATTAGGGTTAGGGTTTGTTTTAGGGTTAGGGTTAGGGTTATGGTTAGGATTAGTGTTAGGGTTAGGATTAGAGTTTAGGTCTAGGGTTACAATTAAGATTAAGATTAGGATTAGGACCTAACAATAACCATAACCCTAACCCTAACCCTGATCTTAATCCTAACCATAATTCTAATCCTAACCATAACTCTAACCCTAACCTTAATACTAACCATAATCCCAATCCCTATTTCTGATGATAACCCTAATCAAAATTTGTGATGAAAAACCTAACCCTAACCTTAACCATAACCATAACCCTAATCCTATTCATGATGATAAACCTATTCATGATGATAACCCTAACCCTAACCCTAACCATAACCCTAACCCTAACTTTAACCCTAACCCTAATCCTAACTCTAACACTAACCCTAACCCTAACCCTAATCATAACTCTAACACTAACCCTAACCCTAACCCTAACCCTAACCCTAACCCTAACCCTAATCCTTATTCGTGATGATAAACCTATTCATGATGATAACCCCAACCCTAATCCCAATTTTAACTCTAATCCTAACAAAATTTTATCATTTATAAGATCATAACCAAATTGAACCCTTAATATAATTGAACACTCACCCTAATTAAACAAAGCCCTATTTTAACCCTACTCATAATCATATCTTTAATTCTAATTATAACCCTAACCCTAATTCTATTTATAACACTAACCATAACTATATTCTATAATACATAATCTTATTTTAAGAATAACCCTAAATAATCTTAACCTAACCCTAATCCTAATATATCTCTTTACCCTAACCCTAATTAAATTTGAATCTCAACCCTAATAAAATTTTGAACCTAACCATGTTCGACCCCTAACTATAACTTATGTTAATTTTTTATATTAAATATACTAAAATATTATTATTTATCTATTAATATAATAAAATAAGATAGGATAATTAATTCATATAATATAATATTATTATTTTTCTTAATTTTATTACATATCTAATAATATAATAAATTAATAAATTAATTCATGTTGTGTTGCACCGCGCGACTACGAGCATATATATCTTAAATTTATATTGAGGCATTTAATTTTTCAATTTAATACATCTATATTTAAGTTGAATGATGAAAAGTCCACCATCAAATTTCAGCCCTGAAAGAGGTATCCTTCAAAAAATCAAATGAAAGGGATTTTATTAGAAAGAGAAATCAAAGATAAATCACAAATATTTGAAAATATTTATCATAGAGAAATTAAAAAGTCAAATAAACAAATCAAAAATAAAGAAATTTAAAAGATCAAATAAATAAGTCAAAGAGATTTGATCACAAAGATATTTCTAAGTTTATATATATATATATATATATATATATATATATATATATATATATATATATATATATATATATATATATATATATATATATATATATATATATATATATATGCTAGTTTTAAATATTTCTAAAATTAAACAACACATACAATTTATGTCCCCAAGTATATAATAAATAAAATAGTTTTGAAATAAAATTATAGTATCTACTTAATGAATAAATTATATATAATTAAATTAACATATTAAATTTAATAATTGATTATTCAACTTTATATTAAAAAAGTTTCATAAGAAAAGTGAATTTAAATTTTGTTAATTTTTTAATTGATTAATAAAATTTTAGTGCTTTCTTTTCTACATTTAATTAATTGATGAATGTTACTTATTGTTTAATTATTCTAATAGTTTGTGAGAAAAGTGAATCTTAACTTTTATTATAATGACTAGTCTACAAGAGCAAAGTAATTAATATACTTACAAAAAAAGTTTTAGTAGATCCTTATGAATCATTAAGAAAATATTTGTTTTTCATTTCGTTAAACAACTCTAACTATGTACCTGAATAGAACTAAAAGATTCTAATACATTGATTAAAATGAAAATTGAAAACATGAGAAAAGAAATACCCAACAAAGTAGAACCTCCAAATATTACTAGAATAAGAGGAGGGTAGGTTTGAAATTTCAATTACAATTACAATTTGTTTAGATTGCATAATCTGATTTATATTTTTATATAATCATATAGTACATTAAATGATTAATAAATTATAAATATATTATAACAGATTATAATATATTTTAATTTATAATATATTATTTAAAAGGAAAATATAATTGAAATAGATTATTATTTTAAAAATATATTGGAATAAAAAAATTATTAATTGTGGTTTTTTTTTAAAGAATGTTTTTAAATTTTACAATGTATTTAAATTATTTTAAACATATTTTAATTTTACATATATCAATCTACAAATTTGTCTTTAATTGTACTAGTGAATTTACAATATTTACTTTGTGCATAATTTTTAGAGGTAATTATTGTTTCATAATTCTACTTTCTTATTTTTCAATGTTACAATTTTATGGTTACAAGAAATAATATGAAACAACTACATTACAACTTGTATATAATGTAAATAATTATTATTTTTAACTCTACTTTTTAAATGTGATTTGTTGTAATGTTTTAGACTTTAAATATTGAAGGAATAGGCTAAGTGCACCAAGTTATGATGCAAAGATGGTTTCTAAGATGCTATTTTTTTCTTTCTAAAATTAGCAAAGTTTGATGTTCATAGAAAATGAAGATAGTTACACTCAAAATTTGAAGATGCAAACAAGTGCTTTGAATCTACTTTCTAAGGGTTTTTTTTTTTTTTGAAAATAATGAAGATTAAGGGTTTCAAGAAGGGGGGCCACCAACAATGGTCATGTTTCTATCAAAAAAGCAACATAGCATCTTTTGTGGCTTCCCTAGAAAGTTAACTTTTTAAAAATAATATAAAAATATGAATATATAATATTTTACAAATTTTCAAAGTGGACACATTTTGAAAAGCTAAAATTTGAGTGTGCTCCCCACTAGTTTATAAGATAGAACCTATGACATGTTGACTTTTGACAAAAAAGTGGAGGCACTAATAGGAAAATTTATATAGGTAAGATAGAACCTAGCGTCATCACGGTCTTTATATAAACTTGCATTGAAAGCCCTGGAAGCTTGATGGTTAAGACAACCAAAAAAGTTTAAAATTATGTTACACTTTCACAAAATCAAATCCTATTATGGGACTTAGTTTTTCTATAAATTTTAAACTCTAGATCATTCGAAGGGCCCGAATTATTGTGTATTTTTTTGCAATCATAGACAAATACAATCTCAGTGTGGAATTTTTCTACTAAATTTAGTGGAGTTAATTTATTTATCTAAGGATTATGCCTATATTGCATGCATTTAGATCTAGTGCTATGGTGATGGAATGAGTATTATGTTTTAATTAAAATTTCTAAATTGATGAGATCTATTCTACATTTGTAGAATTACGTAGGGTTTCATCCCAGATTTGCATGTGATTGATGTTGTTCTAGTTGAATGAAATTTGCATTCTATGATCAATCCTTTCCTCAACAAATCTTGTATCTATCAATTCAAATTTGTTTTCTCTACCAGTGTCATTCTATGTGCTACCTTGTTTTGAACACTGGTTCCCAATAAAAGATATATATGATGACTAATACTCTGGACTGACCTGGAAAACCTTCTTGTACATTCTTTAACATGATGTCTTCATAATATTTCAATAGTTCTACTACTTCCATTTGTGATGGATCTTCACCTTTGGCTATCTCCATACTACTGTACTTCTTTGGAATCAATGTAAAACACATGTTCTCATTCCTTAGTCCATCAAGAAATTTCCTTCCATTGATGAAACATATTCTAGTAGTTCTAAAAAATTTAGTCTTCTCCTCTTCATCCAAAGGTGCCAACTTAATCAATTCTCTTTCCATTTGATGTCACAACATATGTATTTATTCTTCCATAGTTAATTTATTTCTTATCATATTTCTATGGTCTTCCTAACAATAAATGACTAGCATCCATACGCATAATATCATACAATACTTCTTCGGGCTATATGACCCAAGATGAAATTTCACCAAACATTGTTCATTCACCAATATCCTATACTCATCTTGAATCCATGCTATCCTATAAGGGTTTGGATGTTTCAATCTCTCCAAATTCAATTTGGTTACCATCTCCTGTAAAACAAGATTATCAGTACTACCACTATCAATGATAACTTTACATACCTTTCCTCCAGACTTACATCTACTTCTGAATAGACTTTTCCTTTGCGGTGGTTCCTTAGTTACTATTTCATACATTAAAGATTTCCTCATCACCAATGATTCACCTTTCTCAAGTTTTCCAATTAAATTAGGGGATCCAATAGGTTCTTCATCTATATAAGCTACTCTTCTAGTTTGCTCAAGTTCCTTTCCAATACTTCCTTGATGACACTCAAATGCTCTATATCCTTCACCTCTACACTTGAAACAGGTTCCTTTGAATGGTCTTCTCTCAGATCTTCCTTTGTCTCTCTGGTATCCATCATTGTGGTAAGAATTATGATTTTCCCTGCCACTACGGTAGAAATTTCTATCTTCTTCTCCTTTGCGGTATGATTTAGCATTCTTTTCTATGCTTAGATAGGGTTTTACATCTTTGCTTTGCTTTGTATAAGGTCTTGTTTCACTGAACTGGGTTCCATTCTTTTGAAATATTCCTCTTTCACTCCTTTTCCTTTGTTCAAATTTCTTATTCAACTTTTCTTCCACTTTCAATGCAAATTGATATGCTTCTTCCACTGATGTCATCTTTACCAGGCTCAATTCTTCTTGAATGTTTGTTCTCAATCTATTGATGTATCTTGAAACCTTCTCTTTGATTACTTCACTTTGAATGGTTATGATTATCATCTTGTATAATTCTTCAGTATAATTCTTCACAAATCTCTCCTTTTGTCTCAGGTTCTACAATATGTTCAACAATTCAAGTTCATAATCTACTGGTATGAATTGACTCTCCAATTTTGTCACCATTCTAGACCCCATTTGATGATTATTTCTTTGCCTCTTATATTTTGGTCTAACTCTTTTTGGATCTTCAATTTCTTCAAATTTGAAGTATTCTTCCATTTCATTGATCCAATCAATCAATTCTTCAGGATTCAAATTTCTCGCATAATTTTGAATTTCAACTCTAGGTCATTTTATGATCTTTGAGATTGCTTTCAATATCTTTACTTGATTTGTTTCTTCTTCTTCTTCTTCACTTAGATCTTCTACAAACTAATTCACGTGTTTTGCTTCATCATCACTTTCATCATTTTTCCTAGGGTTTAGGCCTCGCCTTTGGTCCTGTTCTACAACATCTAATTGAACGCGCATCTCACACATCATTTTCAACATTTCATCCATTCTTCTAGCAACATTCACCATTGAAATCACTCTATTTGGCAACATATCTCCCCTTGAATTGATGTAACTTCCTGAGTTAAAATTTTTGGCTATAAGGGTTTCAAATGCCTCACAATCAGTTATCGATTGATAAAAAATGCAGTCTACCTCAAGTTTGAGATCTCTTCACCTCAAGGAATGCCTTCAAAAATTGAAAACTCACTCAAATACCACTTGGTACAACCATGGTAGGAGGGTTCCAGAAGGAATAGTCTAAACCATGTAGTAATGAGTTTGAAACACCACAAAAATAGCACAAAAAACTAATATGTGAGCAAGAAAATCTATTAAATTAATAATCTTACATGAAACATAGGCCTCAAGGGTGAATATTCAAGGCTCACAAGCTTGCTACAAGGGATTTCAACACTACAACTGGCCCATAGGCCTTATTACATGCCCTTGAAGGGTTATTGCAAAAATGTATTGAATCTATCTAACCATGAATAACTAACTAATAATTGATCTCTCCTAAATGATTATAAATGATTATAAATATGCTTCTCAAGATCCAACAAAGTTTTGCATTGGCCACAAGGGTTCATAAACTTGATAAATGAACACATATGAAAGTTGACCTCAAAATATTTAAAGATAACTCCACACAAAAAGAAACAACTTGTGAATCTCCAAGATAGGTCCCAATGAACCTTGTATACTTGTATGATGTCACATTAGGCTTCACATGATCTAGAATAGGTCCACACTAAGAAACCATACTAGATCAGCCCCAAATGATCAGACTGGTAAACATAGTGAAATTCTGAGAGCAATATTTTTTGATAGGCAACTGCAAATGGTGTGAAATATAGATATGTGATAGGTGTTAGTGTGTATATGTTATATCCTATTCCACAAGCTGAGAAACAATGATGTGGTAAAATATGGAATGAAATAATGAAACTGCTACTGAATGCAATGCCAGAAAAGAACTATGTTTGGTTGACATGTGATTGCTTTACAACTAGGGATGCACCTGCATCATGCCCTATAGTACATTATCCATATATTTTCTTCCTCTGACCCTAAAAAACACTATAATTGAAGATCATCAAAAAAAGAGGCTAGTTGCTCTAATTATTTAACATGCAAATAAAATTAGTGACAACTTGTCATTGAGTGTTGATGAGTTCCAAGATGGGTTGGAATCAGATATTATAGGTCTTATTAAGTTTTCTTTTCTACCTAGCCTAGGTATTTTTTAGTGGAATTCATACTCTAAGGTCTAATAATATTTCTACAAAACCAAGTTTTTTTTCTCACTTAAAGAAATTCCAAGAAAATTGTGTTGGACATGAGACAAAGAAAGATGATATTTTAAGATAAATAAGTCCAATGAAATTACTAGTGTTCCATGAGGATGCGTCATCCCCCAAAAAATCCACATTTCCTAGATGGGGACATCTCAGAAACTTGGGGACTTGGGGGGAAAGTCCCCCTACTAGCCCACCACTAGCACCACCATCCCACCACCAGTGTTGCTGTCTCCAAGACACCACTAGGACTTTGAGGATGTTGGGGTATCCTCAAGACATCTAGGGGACTCCTAGTTGTCTCCAAGATCTATAATTCTTATATTTATACATCTTTTTATAACTATTTTTTCAATCACTATATGTATTTCAGCACCTTGTCGCCCCCCCGCTGCCATCCCCCTACTATCCCCATGTCGCCCCCAAACTTACACCCAGCATCCCTGAAATGTGCCCCCCGTCCCACTATCCCCATCCCTGAAACCCCGTGGAACACTGGAAATTACCTTTCCACAAAAACCAAATGATTTTTTTTATCAATTACAAATAACAAAATTGAAGTATCAAACAATCTAGATGATAATATGAAAGATGCAGAGGCTAGTGATGAACTTATTGTTGAGGATAAAATTATAAATTTCAAGTGGAGGAGTCAAGTATGCAAGGATGGAAAAAAGGTTGGGGATCAAGAAAAACATAGCTGTAGAGAACCTAATTCTTTTTAAATTGAAAAGAACAAAGTTAATACACCCATAGTTTGACTCTCCCAAAACCTTTGGAACAAGTAGTCAAGTCCACTTTCAATTGTGTGAATGGTTCAAAAGTGTAGTATTGAAAACAAAGTCTCAACTCAACCAAAGAAAAATGTGCATACGATGAGCAAAAAATTGTGAATGTGAATTGACTTGCTCTTAATTTTTGGCATATTTCCCATAGAAATACAATGGATGCAATGGAAAATGATAATTTTATTAACTTAGGCTGCATGCCAGATTACAATAATTCAACATGTCCATATTAGTGTGTTCTTGTATTAAGTATAAATCTGACAAAACATTGAGAAACTAGATTTATTCAAGTGATAAATGAGATTGTGAAAAAAATGATTGAATTGAGTGCAAATAGAGCTTTGAATGATTGTTTTTATAAGGGGTGTCCATGTGAAGTGTTATCTCTAAGTACGGACTAGCATTTGCACCAAAAGCAGGTGCAAGTGTTACACCAATAGAAAATTATATATAAGTTAATATGTTAGAGAGTACAATTTTATATGTGCATAGAAGATACATTAATTTAATTTACAATATCTTATATATATAATAGTATTTTTTATGTATATAATTTTGAGATACAATCTTCGCTTTACGTTGATTATTTGTCTTCATACTTTTAGTGGTTTGTTTGTTTTGGTTAACAACTTGGTAATTTTACACAAATATTGTAATGGAGGTGCAATAGTTATGTCATTTTTAATTTATGTATAATATCTTATAAATTTGAAAATAACATCAAGTAAATAGAGAAATCAAGAATTTTATAAAAGATCTTCAAAAATGTTTATTAGAATTGCTAATTTGAGATGTCTCAAAATTAAAGAACAATATTTGAATAAATATTGGACAAGGATGCTTAGTGGAGCATAACTATTATCTATTATTCAAAATTAAATCATTAATAAGTAATTGTTCTTTTCCTTTTATGACAAAGGAAAGCTTGAGCTCTATTCACATGTTGTAAACAACTTCTTTGAGCATGATAAATTCTACTACTCAATTTTTCCATCTACATTGAAATTATATTTATACCATCGAATTGTCATTTATCCAAGTTATCATAAGAAAATGGTATAAATCAAATATTTACAATGAGAATATTGTGAAGTTATATGAAATGAAAGAACATTAATAAAAGAAAAATGCAAACAAACTCCAAGGAGGGTAGCTTCTAAAATGAAGTGGAGTGAAAGTGAGAAAACAATGACAAGGGGAACACAAATTTGGGCAAGAGGTGAGGTAGATATCCACATCGAAATTGCTTAGTGGGCAAGAGAAACATGAAAGACCTTCATAAGAATGTAAAGTGTAACCCATCCAATGAATGAGAATATCTAAATTGCAAGCCCAAGAGGGTTATGGTAGAACACAGAAGGATCTTTTCTTATAATTCCTGGTAGGTCATCCAAGAATGAGTTTGCTACTACCTCATTACCACATTAATTGAGAAATTCAAGCCATGACTTGAAGTCATTTGATAATCAATTACAAATTAATGAACAAAAAAAAAAAGGCACTATGAAGCATGCAGGTGGTTGAAGAGTGAATAAATAAACAAATCTAAAACATATATATATATATATATATTCATTGTAGCCTTTAGCATGTG
The DNA here is from genome assembly GCA_007258455.2 of Sequoia sempervirens. NCBI lineage: Eukaryota > Viridiplantae > Streptophyta > Pinopsida > Cupressales > Cupressaceae > Sequoia > Sequoia sempervirens. Next base: position 817,615,682 of record VDFB02270651.1, read on the forward strand.
ATTAAAGGAATCTTAGAAATCTATCCAAAATTGGAAGTAGCTACCATAAACAAGCTTAAAATATGTTACATTTCAAGAAAGCAATATAATGTCATTGGTTTACATATTTAATATCCTCTATTAGTAGAAAATATAATAATAAAGAATTTATATTTTCTACATTGATTGGATCTCTAGATCTATATTAGATGATAAAAGAAGAATCCCCTAGTTAGATGACAAATTAGAGGCATAGAAGAAGAGTTTATGGCTCATTTTTATTGACTTATGAAAAGAAAAAAATTAAACAAGAGTAAATGTATTTTATACCATATTAAAACAAAGAAGTGATTAGAGATGTTTATTCAAAAACATACATCTTAAAACAAAGAAGTGATTTAAGATGTTTAGTCAAAAATATACATCTTTCTATCTCATTATACTTCTACTCCACCTCTGACAATGTCACTTATTTCCTCATTAAATTATTCAATTTACAAAATGCATAAATCATAATAGCATATCATGGCGGTGGTCCCCATCTCAATTCCTACTCACCTATTAATTTACTTCTAATGTCTACAAATAGCCATTTAAATTGAGATGATTATAAGCAAACATTAACTATAAAAATCAATTCAAAGAAGACTCAATTAACAAGTCAATAATGTTTTTAGGTTTTGGGAAGACAGGTGGCTTTTTTAAAGATCCTTTAATCAGAATTGAGAAATTCAGTAAATGGATGAATGATTGTAAAAGGGAATTTGGAGTCGTGGTTAAAGATTATTGGAGGAATGGGGGTTGGGTTGATTTGAAGACCATTAGTCAGGATCTTAGCCCTGTTCAGTCGGCCTTCAAAGCCTTAAGACCAGCTCAACACTAGGTGGAGGATCTTGTTGTCTGGTTAGACAACCTGTCTGGTATTTTTTTAGTTTCTTCTACCACATCTATGTTGGTTAGTCCGATGGAGCCTCCACCCTTCTGGGCTAAGGCTTGGATTAATCACCTAACTCCTAAAATTAATATTTTCTACTGGATAATGCTACAAAATAAGATTCTCACTTTGGACAATCTTTGAAAAAGAGGAATTCAATTACCTAACAGATGTTATATGTGCAAGAATGAAGCCGAGACTGTTAATCATCTTTTTCTTCATTGCCCTTTTGTTTCGAATATCTGGGGTAAAAATTTTGTGCTTCTTGATGTGGTTTAGGTTTCCCCTACCTCTGTCGAACATTTCTTCATGCAATGGAAAGCTCCTTCAAAAAATCCTTTTGTGCGAAAGCTATGGTCTTTTGTTCTACCTTTTGTGTCTTGGAATATTTGGAAGGAAAGGAACAACAGAGTGTTTAGGGATAAAGAGATGTTGGAAGGGGACTTGCATGCTAAAATCGTGAGGGATATAAAGGAAAACTTATCTTTAATTCCAAGAAAAGTGGTTGAGAAAGCCATATGGTCTCCTTTCGATATTGCTATGGCCGAAAAGTGGAATTCAAAATTAGTTGAATCAAATGTCCTCAAACCTGTTGTTTGTGGGAGAGAGAATGCTAGTTGGTCTTTGTTGCCTTTAGGTTGGGTGAAAGCCAACTTTGATGGTGCGGCTAAAGGCAACCCTGGAAAAGCTGGCAGTAGGTGTGTTTTAAGGGACAATTCGGGGGCTTTGATTGCGGCTTTTGCTGTGGACATTGGCACTCAAACTAATCATGTTGCGGAAGCTGTTGGGGCTTTTCATGCGGTTAGCTTAGCCCTCAAGATGAACACAAAATGTCTTTGGTTGGAGGGTGATTCAATGAATATAATAAATTGCATTCTTGGGCTCACCCCCCCTCGTGGACCATCAAAAAGTGGATCGAAGATAGAAAAATATTACTAAGTAAATTTGATAAAGTGAAAGTGTCCCATGCCTATAGAGAAGCCAATAAGGTGGCGGACTACTTCGCCAATGAAGGGGTTAAGAACGGTGGGGAAAACACATGGAGGAAGAATGACTACCTCCATCCTGAAGTGAAAGCGCTATTTTATTATGATTCAGTGCATGGAAGAGAAGTCTGTCTTCGTCATGATGAAACGGATAAAGATTAGGTACGTAGATTTCATTAGATTTGATGGGACCGATGTCATTTTCTTTTTCAAGAAGAGTCTCCGGAAAGCTTTCTGGGTGTTTGATAAAATATGCCTAAATGGGACCCAGAGCAACTGTAGAGTGTTGTTTAACAGAGCTTTGAATATGGGAGGAGAAAGAAAATGTGTGGAGCCGAGCAGTTTTTAGGAGCACAGAAAGAACACCAAAGCCTGGGACAGAATTGAAAAGGGAGGCTTAGTCCGGTATTTGGAAAAGCTCCATGGTACTGACGAGGGGATGCTAGACTATTTTGTTAAAATTTGGAAAAATGGTGAGATTGTGTTGTTTGGCAGGAATGTTAAGCTGAATGAAGATTTAATCGGTGAGATAACTGGTCTTTCGACAGAGGGTGTGAAATTTTTTCGGGACCGTCATTTCTCTAATGAAGCAGTCATTAAATTTCCTAAAAAAGACAAGGAGAAGACTAAGATGGTTAAGGTTTCCAATAGCTACTTTGATGTGGAGTCCATCAAATCTATCTGGAGGAAAGTTTGAAGAGTTATTAAGGAATATATCACGGTTGATGGGTGCTTCACCAGATTATACGGTTACCAATTTGCCATTCTGAACCACTTCCGTCACAAGGTTCGTATCTCTCTACCTTTTTACTTATTCTCTTCCTTGAAGAATTTCCTTGATGAAGTTGAAAGAAACCCTAGGAGGACTGCTATTATTCACCTTGGTCTTGTCAGGCTCATATTTGAGCATTGTCAAAATTTACCTGCTTTGCCTAAAACTGTTGAAATTGGAGATTTGGATGATGAGGAGACTGAAAGTAGTAGGGAGATCGACCCCCGGGCCCCCCCTACTTGTGCTCTTTTTGATCCTAATACCATTGTTCCCCTGTCCCCACCTTGTCGGAAAGCCCTTAAGGATTCTGCTCCGCCGTCATGTCCTAAGTTGTAGCCTCTGCATGAGTGCCCTAGCCCGGGTTTTTCCTCGCCGCCCTGTCTTAATCCCCAGCCGTCTCCTGGATGCCCTACTCCGGGTTTGGTCTCTAGTTTTAAAGGTACCACTATTACGAAACATGTTTCATATTCTAGAAATTCCATGGAAAATATTTCTGATAAACCCATGGTCAGTAAGGAATCGGCTCCTAGTGCCCCTGCGTCTGGAAGATTTGGGAATGGCCCTTATGATTCCCCTATTTAGGATGAAATTAACTCGGCCCTGAATAAGCTCAAGCTTGAGGACATTGTGAGTGTGGCGGAAAAAAGTAAGGATGGCCTTTTCACTATTCTCAAGTGGACCCAGAAGGAAGTCTGTGATATGAAAGGCCGTAATATAGATCTTAGCAACAAGGTCATGGATTTGGAGTAGAAGATTAGCTGGAGTCGTAGAGAGAATGAAGGACAGGAAAATCCCTTACCAAGGAAAAGATAGCAATCATAGGAGGAAAGATTGACTAGTATCGAATGCAGTATGTCCAAGATTGGCCAAAATATTAGGGCCACTGTGGCGAACAATCATAAAATTGCCAGGCATAACACCATTATCATCAATGCTATGGTGCAAAAGCTTGAAAAAAACCAAAAGGGTTCGCTGGTCGTGGATTTGGATGTGGACATAGGAGGCTGCAGATCTGCTGGTGAAGGGATTTCGACTCGTACCCGGGTTAACACTAAGAGGAAGACCCCTACTTTGTCACAAACAACTCAAATCCTCAAGCAGGGGTTACAGGATATGAAGGATGTTGAAAAGGAGGCTGAGGAGTTATTGAACACCTTGGAGTAGTGCGGTGGTGTTTGTTTCTATTTTTTTGGGCTGTCCTTTTTTGGGCCCTGTTGTCTCTTTGTGCTGTCATTTCCTTTTTGGGACAGCCATTTGCTTGTTTGGACCTATTTTGTTATCTTTTGTTGTTTAAACTCTGCAGTTTCAGGTCCCTGTAAAACCTTTTTTTTCCTTTTCAAAAACAAGTCAATAATGTTTGGAATCTACAAATAACCTTTTTCAATGCAAAATAAATATCCAACCTATATTTGAATGTGTAGATAGATGTGATTTTTTTCTCTATATTATTTTCTCTTTTATAGTTGAAATGCAACTAAATAGTTGCAATATTTTTTAGAGCATTTCAATTGTACAAGTCAAAAAAATTCTTCCTTTTGTGTTCCATTTTTAACTCTATTTCCATCATATTGTCAAGGTTTATTTCCATAAAGTATTTTTTTGTGTGTGCTAAGGATGGTGACTTATTGGGTATTTTTATATACAAGTGTTCAAGATTAGACATTTTGCAATTTTTGCATGCATCATCTAAGTGTTTAATTTCTTTCACATGATGTATTTTAGTACTCTAGAAGAAATTGTATAAGTTCTATATATTAATTAATTAAAAATTGTATTTTTATTTTCTATTAAAATAATAATTATTGTCAAAGATACAACTTGATGTCTAAGTACAGAGTCATAATCAAGTGACTTAGGGTTAGGTTTTTTAGTTAGTAATGTATATATTTTTTGAAGGGTTAAATATTCACATTTAGATAGGTTTAAATTATGGTTTCTTATTTTTTAAGAGTTTTCTTTCTTTAGTTTAATAAGATTTGATTTATAATTAGAAGTCTTAATTTTATAAATAAATCAAAATTCAATCAAAATATTCATATTTTAAATTAATTTATATGATTAAATGATGAGTAGAAGATATTTTAGATTTTCTAAATAGTTGGATGTGTTCTCAATTTTATGTTTTTATTTAAAAAAAATAATAATAATTTTAGGAGATTAGAAGTTGAGCTAGGTTTAAAAAAATGGTTGCCTCAACATATATCTCTTTCTGTTTTTCAATATAAAAAATGGACTTCATTAAATGACTTCTTAGATAAAAATTAATGGTCTCTCAAAGTTGGGTCTACCACATCATAAAGCATGTTTGAGTGAAAATAATGGAGCTAAAATAGATAGACCCAAGACTTGGATGCCATGATTTGTTTGGTTTTAGCTCATGGTTTCATGATTATCATTTGATAATTTTATATATTATTTTTCATATTTATTTTGTGATTGATATGGAGGTTTCATAGTGAGTTTTGTAATATGTTATTTTTTTTCTTTCTTTTTGCTTTTTGGTAATACTCTTGTAAACACTAAGTCTTTGCAAATGTATTGAAAACATTTTATTACTGAATAAAAGATTGAGTTGCTTCGGAGTGAGAATTTTATCTTCAAAAGTTTTTCTCCACATAAATCACTAAGATGTCACATATTTCTCTTGTGCTTATTTCCTTGTAATTATAATTTTTGTACATATATTCTCTCATAAATTAGTGTAGGAAGTGAATTTCACACATCTACTTCCTCTCATTTTATACAAACCTTGATGATCTCAAATCTTAGGTGTTAGGACCAATTTTTTTTGTTTTAAATTTAATTTGAGTGAAAACTTTTTTGAAAGGAGAATTTTCTATAGAAAAAAGGAAAGCACGTAAAGAATATAGATAGAAAGGCTCATCAACATGAACTTCAAGGAAAGTGGAAGTTCAAAGGGAGGATATACTTATAGAAAAAGATCTATGGCTGTCATAGTTGGGACCAAACCCACTATAATGTTACAAGATAACTAAATGATGGAAAACCTCACTGGTCTCTGAGGAGTTAATTTAGAAAAACAACTCTGCAAAATTTCAAGGAAAGTAATCAAGAATGAAATAAAAAACACAAGCTAATACGTCGATCACACAAAATCACTAACAGAAAGATCAAGATGGAAAAATATGTTTTCCAATGGCACTGTCGATTCAAATGGCTCGAAAATAGAACAAAGTTCATTTCATTCAATAGGAGATTTACATTGCAATTCACTTGTGGACTTCATTGGGTGGCCAGTTTACATTCAAAATCCCCCCATGTACTCAAAATGACTTGACACTTCAGCTAGATGATTGATGTTTCCAAGTTTTTGAAAGACTTTCTTCCCATCGTCAAGTGCCTTTCAATAGTTGACCCCCTGTTCTACAAAAACATCTAACTTACCCCTATTCAACATCCTCTTCCCTCCAAATATAGGTCACCTTCAATTGTCGATCCAATCAATAGTTACTTTGCTTACAATTGACAACTATTGTAATTTTCACAAAAAGAGGTGTTTACAAAATATAAAGAAGAAAATACACTAACAAAAAACACAATTTAGCAAACAAAGAAAGAAACATAACAAAAGGAAGATAAGAGACACTATGCTCTGCATCAAACTCCCTAGCCAGGAAAAAGTTCATGAGCTCTTGCTCATGAGGTCTGTAACTGAATGACCCCTCTAATTGATCTCATCCTCTATGAGCTAGGAAGCATCTTCAATGGTATTATTGCTCCACTTGATGAGATACTTAAAGTACTCATGCTTATGGGTCTTCTTCAGTAACTGCTTGTCCAGAATGCATTCTATCTACTGTGAAGTAAAGACTATTCTAGATTGCTCTTCAAGAGATGAAATTCATGTTTTAGTGCCATTCGCTTCTACATCCCCCCTATATGGATACAAATCTGTGACATTGAAAATAGGAGATATATTCAAATCTGTGGGTAGGGAAATCTCATAAGCATTGGGAAAGTACTTCCTAAGTATCTGGTAGGGACCAATCTTTTTCATCTTGAGTTTATTGTATGTACCAGTAGGAAATATCCCCTTTCAAAGGTGAGCCAATACAAGGTCTTCAATCTGAAACTGCAATTTCCTCCACTTTTCATCATCATACTTCTTGTACTGTAGATTGCTAGCTTCTATGTTTTGTTTCAGCCTTTCTTGAATCTCATGAATGAATTGAGAAAAATCCTTTCCATCTGCCCTCCTCTTCTCCACTCTAGGAAGATCTCTAAGTTCAAACCCACCTCGTGGGTGCATGCCATACATCACATAGAAAGGGCTAAAACCTATACTTTTATTTGGAGAATCATTATAGGAAAATTTAGCCTGTGCTAATATCAAATCCCAATTTCTAGGTGAACCACCAACAAGACACCTTAACAAATTACCAAGGCTTCTATTCACAACCTTAGTTTGACCATATGTTTTTGGATTATAAGCAGAACTAAAGTTTAGATTTGTACCCAATTTCTTCCATAGGTTCCTCCAAAAATGACCCACAAACTTAATATCCCTATCAAAAATTATGCTTCTTGGAATACCATGCAACCTTACAACTTCTTTAAAGAAAAAATTAGCAATGTTGGTGGCATCACTATTCTTCTTACAAGGTATGAAATGCACCATTTTTGAAAATCTTACCACTACAAAGATTGAATCATTGCTCCTTTGTGTACGAGGCAAACCCAAAACAAAATCCATACTCATGGAGTCCCAAGGCATGGTTAGAACTAGTAATGGCTGATAAAGCCTAGCATAAATTGACTTCTTCCTTTAGCATGTTGACAAATTTTTCACCTTTCCACATACCTCTTCACATCCACTTAGCTAATATTAATTTGTGCTCAATTGTAGATAAGTCTTATCCTATCCAGAGTGACCAACAAGACTACCAGAATGTTTTTCCTGCAACAAATTGTCTCTCATGGAGCCTTTAGGGATACACAACATGTTTCCCTTAAACAAAAAACCTTCTTGAATCATGTAATCCATCCATGGTTCTCTGTTCCTGCAAATAGGATCATTGCAAGCTACAAATACTTCCTTAAAATATGCATCCTCTACATACAACTCCTTCAAAATTTCAAAGCCCACACTGTTAGTTTATAGTTCACATAACAATAAATTACTTCTACTCAAAGCATCAGCAACCTTATTCATTTTCCCACTTTTATGCTTTAAAACAAAAATAAAACCTTGGAGATACTCAACCCACTTGGCATGTCTTTGATTCGATTTGGGTTGGTTGTTGATAAACTGCAAAGCATAGTTATCCATGTATACAATGAACTTTTTAGGAAGAAAATAATGTATCCATTTATTTAAAGATTTAACTAAAGCATAGAATTACAAATCATAAGAAGAATACTTCTTTTTTGCATCATTGAGTTTCTCAATAAAGAATGCTACTAGTTTACCTTCTCGACTTAGGACTACCCCAATAGCCAACCCGCTAGCATCACATTCCACTTGAAACACCTTCTCAAACATAGGCAAAGAAAGAATGGGCTCCTCAGTCTTTTGCTTCAAATTTAAAACTATCTTTAGCCTACCTAGTCCACACAAATGGCCTCTTATTCCCCTTTATATTTTCAAGAATAGGTGTTACCACATGACTGAAAGCTCTAATAAATTTTCTATAAAAACTTGCAAGCCCATGAAAGCTGCTTACCTCCATTATACCTTTAGGTGTTGGAAAATCAAGGATAGCTTGTACCTTTTATTTTTCCATCTTCAAATCCTCATTTGACACCAGAAAGCCCAAATAAACTAGTTTGGTCTGTATAAACACACACTTTTTCAAATTTATCAACAATTTATCTTCATATAGCCTCCTCAAAACCTGCCTCAAATGTTCTATATGCTCCTCCTTAGACCTTCTAAACACCAAAATTTCATCCAAATATACAATCACAAATTTACTAAGGAATGGCTTCAAAACCTCATTCATTAGTCTCATAAAAGTACTAGGGGAATTGGACAATCCAAAAGGCATAACTAGCCATTCATACAACCCATCACTAGTCTTAAAGGTTGTCTTCCATTCATCCTCCAATCGGACTCTTATTTGGTGATAGCCACTTTTCAAATCTATCTAAGAAAAACATATGGAGCCACTTAAACAATCCATTAGATCTTCAATTCTAGGTATAGGAAACCTATATCTTATACTAATTTCATTAATAGCCCTTGAATTAGTACACATACGCTATTCCCCTCATTTCTTTGGCACTAAAATTTTGGGAACAACACAAGGAATTAGGCTTTCCCTTGTCAAACCCTTCTTCAAGAGGTTCTCCACTTGCTTCCTTATCTCCTCATTTTCCATAGGTGTTAACCAATAGGCAACCTTGTTTGGAAGGCTAGCTCCTAAAATCAAATCCATATGATGGCTAATGCTTCGCATAGGAGGAAATTCATTAAGAAAATCAGATGCAACAATATCCATATTCTTATTCAAAATATCATGTACTTCAATAGGAAAATCATCAAATCTTGTAGAAGTCATTACACATCTAGGTTTAAGGACCAAAGCAAACCCTACTTCCTCTTCTTTCAAATCATGAAGAAATTCTTTACAACTTACCACCATTACCAGAAAGGAAACACCGTGATAATGTTAATATTTCTCTTAGCTATCTATGTACCTTTTTTTCACATTTTGAGTATGTTTAGTTTTTCATCTTTAATTTTTTTTTAGTATAACCTTTTTTTTGTCAAAAACCAACCTGTAGTATTTTTCACTGTATTTTTTAGTTGTTCATCGAAAGTTCAAAAAAATTACATTTTTATAAACTAGACTCCATTCTACAAATTACCAGCAAATGATTTTTTATCAATTTTCAAACAAATTACGGGGGAGCATGCTCATTTTTTTGTTTTTCAAGATGTGTCCACTTTGAAAATTAGTAAAAAATCATATATTCATTAAAAAAATTAGACATAAACTACATGGTGTTATTTAATTTCTCACCTAGAGATTTTTTAAATACTAAAAAAAAAAAAAATTAGGTGAGGGCACGCCATATGTTATGTTATATTTAAAAAAAAAAATGGGGCCATTTTGTGTGGCCCCCCTTTTTGAACCCTTTAATCTCTACCATTTAAAAAACAATAGTTTAGAAAGCAGATTCACGACACTACGACTCTTTTTTTCATTGCATCTTCATATTTTAAGTGTAACGATCTTCATTTTCTAATCCAAGGTTGATCTTTCCTTATTTTAAAATAAAGCGGCCACTTAAGGCCTCATTTTGGTCCTCCATCTTTGTCCACTTTCCCAATAATACATCATTAAAAAAATATGTAACTAGTCTCAACTAAAATGAGTGAGCTATTTTCCTTCACATTAAGTGAGAATAGAATGAGTGTTATTTTTCTTCACATTGAATGGGGTGAAAGTGCAAAGCTTTGTCACATTTTTATAAAGGAAATGACCAACACTAATCTAACTATTTAACTTAAATCAATAGAAATTGATGTATATGTTTTAAATTTTAAAATGATGTAAATTAACAAAATATATATTTTTTAGGATGCTACTCGTTATATATTAAATTCTATTTCTTTACCCTCACTTTTATTTTTGCAATTATAACTTAAAACTTTACTACATGAATTATTTTTTTTCTTATTTTGATAAATAAATAAATGAAATAAATCTTAAAATTAATGTGTATTGAAAACACAACTATCTTGATAGGATATCACTTTTTTTCCTAACTATGATAGAAATAAATTATATCTTGAGATGAAATTTCTTCTAGTGCATCATATGTTTTAATAAACATTAATATTCTTTCTTGAAAAGACAATCAACCTCATTTTTTGTGCTAATGAAATAATTTTAGTAAAAAATAAAATATAAATATAAACAACAATTAAACAATTAAAACTATTAGATTTTTTATAACCTTATAGATCTACAAAATGACTTTTTTAGATTTTTCAAATATTTATATGAGTAGGAGTTGTGAGAACATTAAGTGTTTTCAGTAATTTTATATTTTTAGTAAATTGGACCTAAAGTAATGCTACATATTTATTTAGTGGACACTTTCGATTGGAAAAATTATCGTCTAGCTCCAATTTAGCTCTAAGTTGGCTTGAAGTATGAATATAGTTTTGAACTTTAACGTAGTGAGAATGGAGAATTAATTGAAATGTGTGGGCTCTTTAGGCCAGCAACACCTACCATAAACCCATTTGCATTTGCATTTGATGAGAATTGTGTCCTAATTAAAATGAGTGATTTTTTTTAGCTACTAGTACCTAACGATGTGTTTATTTCGCTACTTATATTGAGCAAGAATGGAGTTTGACCACATGTTTATTTATATTTGCGCTCAACAAGAGCATAGCCCCAATTGAAATGAGTTGGTTATTTGGGCCAATAAAGCCTAAACATGTGTCTAGTTGCCTCCATGGATTGAGTTAAAATGTCACACATTAAAATGAGAAAACTCCTTAGAGCACTAATTTACCTAACCATGTTTGTGTGCATTGGGAAAGAATGGAGCTTGATTGTGTGTTTATTTATCTTTACATTAAGCAAATGTGTAGCCCCAATTGAATGAGTGGGTTGTTTAGACCAATAAGGTCTAACCATGTGTTTATTTACCTCCATGGATTGACAAAAATGTTATGCATTAAAATAAACAATATTTTTATGTCGCTGAAATCTATACATGTTCGTTTGTAATTTATTCTTACATTTATCAAGAATAGAACTTTGATTAAATAGGTACATTATCTATGTTAAAAATCCTAACTATGTGTCTATTTTCCGTCACAATTTTCAAGAATAGAGTTTCAATTAAATGAGTGCATTGTTTAGGTTGCAAAAGCCTAACTACGTGTCTATTTGTCTTCTCATTCGACATGAATAGAGCTTCAATTAAATTAGTGCATTGTCTAGATTGCAAAATCATAACTATACCTACTTACCTTTAAACTCAATTTACCTTCACTTAAACCCTTTAAATAGAAAAATAAGTCTATACAAAATGTAAGGCCTTTCAAGTAAAGTTGATTGCCCTTGGAAAAGACCTCGCCTTCTTTTAAGGACAGCAAGTATTTTTTAATTGTTAAAAGGCATCAAAGTGGGGTTATGTGTAGTCGAACATTTCCTTATCCATATGCCAAACTTGGTGTAGTTTCGAAATTTCGAAACATATATGTGAAACAGATTCTACTTCTTGTCGTTTTCAATTTTGAAATGCATATGTTTCAAGATTCCACCCAGAGTGCTCGGAGATTTCCGCAATTAAAGCAGTCTATTTTCGTTGGGATTTATTATACCAGACTTATGAACGCCACACGTCAGTCAAAAATGGATCCGCCGGCACCACCAAATCCTATAAATTCGCATTCGCTCCCGACCAACCTCGTCAGCTACTCAAAATTATTTCTCTTTGCTGTCAAGTCTTTTTTCCTTTGCTGGTTTTCTATTTACTGTCAACTCCTTTTTCTTGCAATGGCGGAGGAAAATGTAGCAGAGCATCAAGATCGTGGGCTGTTTGGGAAGAAGAAAGAAGAAGAGACACATCAGCAGCATGAGCAGGGACACGTAGGCGAGGCTCACCCTACGCCTGTGTCTCATTGCCACGTGGAGGAGGGCAAGTTCCATGGCGAAGCTGAGAAGAAGACACACGACATGGTTAAGCTGCATCGCACCAACACCTCTGTAAGTTTTTTTTCTTCATAAAAAGATCATGCATTCCATTTGATCTTCCACTTTCTGTAATGTCAGTAGTTTGATCATTTGGATCTGATGAAATGAATGTGTTTACACGATGGGTGGATTCAAAGACAAGATCAAGGAGAAGCTTCCTGGACACCCTTCAGAGGAAGAAAAAGGGCGTTGAACAGCAACTATTTTTTGGCTGGTTTTATTATATGTTAAGTTGTGTGTAGCTACGCGTATTTACCACCTTTTGGTTTGAAGCATACTGTGGATTGTATGTGTGTTGTGTTTATCTTCTATATTTAATAAGAATGCAAGGGTTGATGTGTTTTTATATTGCAATGTGTTGTTGAGGAATTGGGAAGTGCACAGGGTTTTTATACCTGCATTTTTCCATAAAGACTTTGGTCTGGCAGTTTACTTTATGTGCCCACTGTATTTGCAGAGTTTCAGTACATAACCATTATAAATTGACAAATAAGTTAAAACCAGTAGTACAATAAAAACCAATCAACTGAAATAAAAAGCTTTCTGAAATCAAGGTGGTTTTGGAGGAGATGGGATGCATTTTCTTTTCTTTTTTTAATTTGAATAAAAGCTTTATTAACAAAGAAAAATTACAAAGTAAAAATTACAAAGAAATAGGAGTTTGTTGGGAAGGCACCTCCAGCAAATACTACCTCCTATTAACCAACAGCACAACAAAACCCAAACCATGAAGAAACAGAACCTCAAGCATGAGAACAATCAGCCCATATACATGCAACAATGAGATGAAGAAAGACTTGGCCATAGTGCATAACTCTCGTAGCCTGTGTACTCAGCAGCTCCCTTTTTAATTTGCAGCTATGATAGATTTCATGTGTATTTTCAGCCTTCAACCTCAACAAGAAAACACAAAAGCAGCCTTCAATCAACAGTAGCCTGCAAGAAAATCATCAGCTGAAAACAAATCTCTTAACAAATTGTGGACAACACAATTCACCACCTCCAAGAAAGTGTACAGTAGTTGAATCTTCAGAGCAACACTATCACTATTTCCAATCTTTGTCATAGCAAATGATGTGGAAAGCAAGGATTAGGACAACACCTATTCCAATACCACTCACCATAGTAGCCAGTGCCACCAACTCTTGCAAGAAAGTTGTTAATCTCTAGATCTAACAAGGACCCTCGATCTGCATCCAAGACCAATTGTTTTTTCCTTAAACATATTGAACTGCAATTGGAGAACACTCAAAAGGGACTTGAGATCCTGATTGTTGTGGGTGATAGAGTGCAAGAGGGTGAGATGAGGAGAGAGGCTCTTGCAAATCATCAAGCTTTCCAATTGAAGGGTATAGAACATAAGAGAAAAGGTTGTAGAACAACAAAATTTCTAGATGTGCTTTAAGACAATGTGCCTAAAGGTCTGAATTGCAACATTATGTTGTGAAGATAGGCCAAGAAGTGTTGCTTTCCAAGACCACACCTTAGGACAAAGAGCTTGAAGATTAGAGAAGAGATGCTTCCAAAGACATTGGGTATGAGGACAAGACCAGAAAGCATGTTTAATTGTCTCTTTTTTAGCATAGAAAGGGAAAGATAAGGACGGGGAAATGAAAGCAAGGCACTCACCAATTGGTAATTTGACATGAAGAATTTTCTAGGCTATTAATTGAGCTTGGGCATCAGCTTTAGAGTTCCAAATTTGAGAACCTAGCTTGTTCCACTTAGACTGGGAGAGCTTGCAATGCCATTTAAGGTTGAGACAAGATGATAGGGAAATGGAGCGTAAAAGTTGTTTATAGATGAGCTTAAGAGGGAAAGCACAAAAGTTTCAGTTGCTTGGCCATTGCCAAATAGATAGAAAATTGTCATGGCAAGGGGTGGACAATAGGCTTATAAGCTCAGGGGAGACAAGCTGATGGATTTGCAAAATCAATGGCCTATATAGGCAAGAGATAGTCAGAATTGAGAATGAATGGAATGCCATGCTTTCCAATTAAAGCTCACTAGATCCCATAAATCACAGAAGGTTTGAATGCCTTTTTTGAACAACAATTTACCCATAACGACTCTATTGGCAACAAGTGGAAGATTGTTAAGCTTGACCAAGCAGTTCCACCAGATGGTTGAAGAAGAAAAAATTAATCCATGCCTCAAGCATTGATCATACTAAACTAATTTTTTAGAAGTAATCTACCAAGCCTTCCAAATGGAGTTGAAGGGAGTAGAACCATGCATCTTGAAGTAGGGGGAAAGCAAGAGCTTATCCATCTAATTGACAGAATCCCATCCATTTCTAGCTGTAGCAGTTTGGAGACAATGAAAACCTAAATGTTTCCAAGGGGCATCTCCATCAAGGGCTCGAATAATCCATTTTGTGGTGAGGAAAATACCTTGAGAGAAGGGGTCAATGATACCCAAACCTCCTTTGTCCTTTGGTTGAATGCAATGGACCCATGAAGTAGCAGGAAACCCGTTCTTGTTTCCCCACATAGCCCACAGGAAATTTTTAATGACCTGGCTGAGCTGATTGTAGCATGATTTGGAAGGTAGCCAACATGAGGAAATGTAGACATGGCTAGCTAGAAGAATTTTTTGTTAGCAACCTGGATCCTTCTACCATGGAAAGAAACCAATTAGTCCAATTAAGGAGTTTATTTTCTAATTTTGGCTAAGAACCACTTCCACATATTTGTGAGAGAAACTCCAATTCCAAATGGTATCCCAAGATATCATGTGATGGTACGATGTTTCACCTCTCTCCACTCATTTAGAATCCAAGGGGGGCGAGGATTGGAGTTGTTCATTATAAACTCAATTTTGTGCATAGCCAATTTAGAATTTAAAATAACATAGTAAAGATCCAAAATATCAAGCATATTGGTCACTTCCTCTACAGAGTTTTGAATGATGATCATGCTATCATTAGCAAAATGAGATTTGAGAGCCATGGAATTGCTTGGAAGTGTGATACCTCTTAAAACCATATTGTTGAGGGCATGCTAAAAAAGATATCCCAAAGCATCAACAGCTAGAACATATAAGAACGGAGCTAGAGGATAGCCTTGACGAATGGACTTTTGTAAGGGGAATTGAGGCTCGAAAGGATACCATTTACAACAACTCTGGCATTTGCATCCATAAAAAGCATGTTGATTTGCTCACAAAATCTCGGCCAAAACCAATCCACTTTAGCATTTCTAGAATAAATGGCCAACGAATGTGATCGTATGCTTTATCGAAGTCCACCTTAATGATTAGAGCATCTTGGGTTGATTGTTGGGCCCACTCTATAGTTTCCCAAACAAGAACCAAAATATCTAGGATGAATTTCCAAACAAGGAAACCAATTTGCTTGGGGCGAACTATCTCTTGTGTGATATGTTTGATTCTTCGAGCCAAAGCTTTAGCAATTCTTTTGTAGGACATGTTGAGGAGAGTAATAGGCCTCCAACCATTAACCGTGCCCTCCTATTTACCTTTGGGGATAATTTTAGTCAGCCCTTGGTTGATGATGCCACCTAAAGACCCATTTTCTATTCCTTCAAGATAAACATTATAAAATTCCTCTCGGATGTGGGGCCAAAGAGCTCTATAAAATTCAACTGGAAGGCCATCTATGCTAGGAATTTTTTCCAAGGCCATGCAAAGGAGAGCATCATCGATTTCCTCTAAGGTGAGAAGTCAGTCAAGGAATTTACTGTGATTGACATCAATTCTCTTGGGAATACAACCAATAATAAATTCTTCCAGATAGGGAAGGAGGACATCATCCTTAGAGTCATGACTAAAAATGTTTCTAAAGTGTGCATAGAAGGTGTTCATGATGTTAGCATGGCTGCTTTGTAGACTTCCATCAGTAGTTCTAATAGCAAAAATGCATTCACTTTTGTGTTTTTGTTGAAGGTATTGAAAGAAGAATTTAGAGCTCATGTCGCCATCTTTGATCCATTGTAGTCTAGCTCGAATTTGAGCACCTTTCCCTCTATAAGCTGCCAAATTATGAAGCAAATTTTCAGCATTGACCACCATATGTTGAATTGTGGTGTCATGGGGGTTGTAGGCTAAAAGAAAGTGCACGTGTTCAAGCTGGCCTTTGAGATTTTTCTCTAAACTGCGACGTTTAGCAGTTGCCTTTCTACCATAGTCCCAAGGGAAGGTAGTACATCTAGCAATCATATTTACCCACCAACTAATCCAATTGGCATGATGAGCTTTGGGGTCTGACTTCCAAATTGATAGGAGGCCATCAATACAATCTCACTTATTAAGGTGGGAAATATTCAGTTTGAACGAAAGATCTTTATGAATGGGGGAGGAGTTAGAGAAGGAAAGGGTGGTAATGATGGGAAGGTGGTCAGAGAGGGTTGTAGATAGGTCCAAAGAAACAAGGCTATCATCAGGATAGGGCAGAATGGGGCAATTAGCAGATATATAAAAATGGTCTAACCGACTCAATTTCCTAAGGGGTCCTTTGTGATAGTTGTTCCAAGTAAACCAATGAGGCATTTGCAATTTTTTTTTTTCCAAGAAGAGGATCATGGACACCAAGGGAGTTTTGAGCTAAAGTCCACACTTCATGCTCAGGAAGTGATAAATGAGCCATGGACAACCAACTATGGTAAGAAGGGTGTTCAGCCATGATAAAATCACCCCCCAAGACCTAATCGGTAGTAGGAAGATTACTGTATAACCATTCCCAAAGGGAAGTTCTTTCTGCAGATGTATTGGGTGCATAAATAGAGCAAAATCCTACAATTTGATCATGGAGAAGAGTGGTGGCCCACACACAATGATTGTTTGGATCAACACCAAAGGCAACAATATTCTTAGCGAGCCATAGAGTGAGGCCCAAAACTGTTGCGCCACCACCCTTATTGTGGTTGGTATGCAATAAATGAGCTTCGGGGAAAATGGTAGCTAGAGTCATATCAAGGTGGACTGCACCAACTTTTACTTCTTGGATCATGAGAACATCGATTTGATTATTCTGGATAGAATGTTTGACTTGAAACTTAGGTGCGGAAATTGAAAGACCTTGCACGTTCCAAGATTGAATTTTACAATTCATTAGGTGGATTTAGGGAGCTCTTCCTCGGTTGATGGTAACATGTTGAATTGATTTGTTGCTGCACCATCATGGGTATCCACCAAAGGGCTATTAGCAACTTGGTCAAAAAAAGGGGCTTGATCTATAGGCATTTCTGAGTCATTATGAGGTTGGGTCATATCATGATTATTGTTGCAAGGGGGGGTCTCTTTTTTCCTCTTCAGAGCTCTGCTCTGTGATGACAAAATTACATCTTTGAAGGATGGATTTTTAGAAGTGGAGGGTGTGTAGCTGGGGGAGGAGGGCGAAGAGGGCGAAGAAGTGGGGTTAGGCACAAGAGGGGTTTTGTGGAGACTTGAAGAAGAAGGGGATTGTAAGAGGTGGGGGGTTCTCTTAGAAATTTGTGGTCCCACATCAAAAGGATCAGTGGTAGCATGTTCTTAGGTTATGACAAAAACATGATCCACTTGTATCAGTGGTAGCATGTTCTTAGGGAATGCATTTTCTTAGGTTTTGACAAAAACATGTTCCACTTGCATTCATACATTAGATAGTAATTAAAAAACACTCATATTGACAAATCAAATAATAAATTACTACTTCTTAGTATGAACATTTTTATAAAAGCACACATATATAAAAAGCCAACACTTACATTCACAGGTCAGAAAATAATTTAATACTCTTATTGTCATAGATACCAGTAGTATTACAAATCTCAAACATGCATGTGTGTGGAATATGCGACACCCATTTTTTTTAATGCAAAGTAAATATTATTAGGATCAGATCTAGAACTAGATGTAAGCTATAGTTTTTTAATGGCATTGTAGTTTTAATATTGCTATGCAAGTGGTTCTCAATTTCTATTTTTCTATGAATTGAGCTATTACAAACTATTAATTCATATTTCACAACAAAGAATTACTAGTGCAAATCAAGATAAATAGTGTAAATAAAATCATAAAGGAGTACCCAAGATAAAAGTAATTGTAGTATAATAAATTCATAATTTATTTGTTTACAACTACACAAAGTTGAAATTGACATCTTCATATTACTTCTTGCATCATTATTATTCTTAGATAGAGAAAAATCAAATTTAAAACAAGTAATGCATGAGTAATACACTAATTATGATCAATATTGAAAAGGAATTTTTTTTTTTACTAAGATGAGCAATGTTCAAATGAGTATCAACATTCCAATTGTCATTATCTAGAAAACCCCATTAACATCATCTCATCTAATCAAGGTCAATAATTGTATTTCTCGACATGCATAATTTTCTCTTTTTTTTGTTGATGTCATCCAAAAGAAATGCTACAAAAGATGACCAATTTAAGTATGCATTTAAAAAAAAAGTGACTTAATAGAAAATGAGTACTTGAAAAATACTAGATTTTTTATAGTAATTGATAATCACTTATAACCAATAAAATAAAATTATAGTGGCAACCACTTTTGTATTTCTTTTATTTTTTTAACTAAAGTTGTTTATGTTGTATCATGGC
Organism: Sequoia sempervirens; assembly: GCA_007258455.2. Taxonomy (NCBI): domain Eukaryota; kingdom Viridiplantae; phylum Streptophyta; class Pinopsida; order Cupressales; family Cupressaceae; genus Sequoia; species Sequoia sempervirens. The sequence continues at coordinate 817,634,603 of VDFB02270651.1, forward strand.
TATGTTGGCATGCCAACATAGCCATGATACCTTTATAACTGTGATTTCTCATTTGAGATTATTACTCAAATCAAATACATATTTTACATATATATTCAAGAGAAGATAAACTTGAAAATGTTGAGAATAAATTTTCACATGTACAATTATTGAATTTTGTGTTGAGATTTTTTATATGATGAGCTCATTTTGATAGGTTTGACTTCTTTGATTACATGAATTTATCTTGAAAGGTGACTCAACTTAAAAGCCACAATCTATGCTCATCTCCATGTTTGACTCATATAATTTCTTGAATTTACCTTGAAGAGTAATTTTTAGTTTTGATTTCATTGTCCACAAGTATCTCACATTTGATTTCTTTGGTGGTTAATTTTTCTTGATGGATAAAATTTAGCTTGGTATTTAATTAAGAAAATTTGAGTTCTTTTTGGTGAATGCTATTGATCATTGTGATTGTCCTCACATTCTTTGGACTAAGCTTTGGGAGGTATATGGAGATTCAGATACTCCACCATTCCCCAATGGTCATGATTCAGAATTCCATTCTTCATATTAGATTCCCTATGATGCTATTGTTGTGCAGGAAGTTGATTACCTTGATCTTTTCAAAGAGGTTGACAAGGTTCCTTTTGGTGCTTCTTCTTCATCAGAGACAGTTGGCATCCCTTCACATTTAGTGATTCCTTGTCTAGATTCATTGTTTGAGGCTTCCACCATCATCACTCATTAGGATACTTTTTTTCCACACTTGACATCTCAGGATGGCTTCATTTTAGGTATCACTGACTTGGCTACTTCTATAGGTTTGGAGGACATTCTCGAGGGGGTATCACTCCTCTATTCAGATCACACCTTGGATAGTTTTCTTGAGTCTCCTCATCCTTTTGTCTTAACCTTGATTGAGGATTCAGATACTATCTTGGAGGCACTTGTTTTCTCTTTAGATATTTATTATCTGAGACTTCTTCTCTGTCATTCCATTCAGGACTTGAGGTTTCTTCAACATCTACCATTGGATTTAATTTAGTCTTATTTCAGTGGTTTTGAGGACACTTCATTTAGGGGGGGCTATCAAGTCTTCACCACATCAATCATATCATTTTCTTTGGATATTATTCAGCATTAGTTCTACATCGTCTTAATTTGTCACCCTCTTCATTGATTGTGGCATCTTCATCTTCAAGCAAGGAGACATTTGAGAAAAGTTCAGAGATATCATCAACATCCACATTCATCATTCCTTCATTCAATTCCTATCTGGAATGGGGAGCATCTTCGCACTTGCACTTGGTTTTGTTTCTTCCAAAAGGGATAAAAGTTGTTTGTTGGCATTGGATCATGTTCTGTCTTTAGACACTTACCATTTTTGTAGGTGATATCATCTTCTGTGGGGGCTATATTGTCTCTCTACTTCCTCCCTATGGGGGGGATTTCGATTGTATCCATGTGATGGGGTATTTAGGAGTCCTCAATCCTTCCCATCCTATCTCACATTTTTATGCCCATCCTCCATCCTTCCCATCCTATCTCACATTTTTCTGCATTTTGATCTCCTTTTTGGGAGGGGTTTTCTTCCCACTAGGTTTTCCCCTTTTCTCCAGTTGTGGGAGATTTTCTGCATCTTTTCATGTAGATGGGTACCTAACATGGCCTCGTAGCCGGGACCCATCATCAACATCATCATCATGCATAATCATTGCATTTTCCTTCCTAAGTTGAACTTATGGGGGGGTGTTAGTGTAATTAATTAATTATTACACTAGCACAAAGTTAACTTAGGTCTTGCATTTAATTAATTAAGCCCTAGGTTGCATTATTAGATAAATCATTTAATAAATAGGGAAATATACCCTTCCTTGTTTGGTGGGATAAGATTCCTTCTAAAAGATGAGTTGTCCTTCTAGAACTTATCTCAACATTTAATAATCATCTAGATAGGGTTCACATGTTGTCACATGTTGTTAGATCAAGACACATGGCAACATCTCATGCATTTTAGGTTTTCATTCTTGCCTATATAATCAGGCATCTTGTTCATTTGTAACATATCAATATCATATCATCAATATAGAATCTCTATTGTGCATGCCTAGTTGCAACACTTTTCTTTGTGGTTGATCATCTTTCTTGGCTCAAAGGTCCTCCATTGAAGGCTACAAATTTAGGGACTGTGCATCCATAATCTCAACAAATTCAATTCAAGTTTCATGTTGTTTAAGTAGAATACTAGCTTTCTCATTATTATGGTACCAATGGTTGCATTTACTATGATGTTATTCAATGATGTTTTCAAAAAAAAAATGTTCTAGTTGAGTGAGAAGTCCCTATTGTTTTTATGTTCCAAGTAATGTGGTTGTTACATCAAGGATACAATTCAAAGGACAATTTAGTAGTAAAAAAAATACATTAAAGAAAATTAAAGATAGTAGGTTTCCACAATCCATATCGTAGCTTTGTATTGCTTCTAGATTTGATTGTGTAAAGAGTTTTTAGCATCAATGTTTCGAATCACACCCTGTGATCCATCATCGGGATGAAAGAGAGCAAGAGGAGAAAAATGATGGATCACGGTTCACAGAGTGTGATTCGAAACATTGATGCTAAAAAATCCTTACACAATCAAATCCAGAAGCAATACAAATACATTAAAGAAAAATTAAATATAAATCACAAAGAACTGAAAATGTTTACCATAGATCAACTAAAATATCAAATAAATAGATAAAAAAAATGAAAGATAAATGAAAAATATGAAATGAAAAATTTTTCCATCACAAAAAAAATCAAATATAAATCACAAATAAACATCAAAACCAAAATAAAAGAAATTTAATAAAAATATCAAAATTGAAATCAAAGATATTTGTTCAAAAAAATGAAAAAGAAAAATCAAATAAAAATCTCAAAGAAAAAGAAAACTCAAAGTCAAACATAAATCTCAAAGAAAAATCAAAATCAAATTCAAAGAGGTATCCTTCAAAAAAATCAAAATGAAAAGGATTTTATTAGAAAGAGAAATCAAAGATACATCACAAATATTTGAAAATATTTATCATAGAGAAATTAAAAAGTCAAATAAACAAATCAAAAATAAGGAAATTTAAAATATCAAATAAATAAGTGAAAGAGATTTGATCACAAAGATATTTATATTTGATTTATTACGCGGAGAGGCGTTCTACAGTCACAGCAGGGATGGAAAAAACCTGAGTACATAAAAAAGAAATGGCAATTACGTTATAGAAAGAGTGGTTTGTGCTGTCCAAAATCTATATCACAGCTGTGAGTGGTTCTAGAATATCAACAGTTACAGCCTTCAAATCGAAAGGCAAGGGACACCATAAGGAGGGAATTCGAGCATTTTCTACTGTGAAGTATGTCCTTTCGAAATTAGTAGATCATGAGTGTTTTGTGGTGTGTTCTATGGTGCAAAGAGCCAAAAGATTTGATGCAGTTGAAGGGGATTGCGAACAATCACCTTTGGAGGAATCAATCCAAGGTCTGAGAGTTTTGGCCTGCTACAGGATTCTGAGCAAGACGAGCAAGAGGATCTTCGTGTACTGAGTGGGAAGGTATCGAGCCTTGTGTATTTGCATGTAATTTACCTTTTCTATTCCTTCTAAATATCTTCACTGCTATATCAAAATTGATATTGTGTTGATATTTGTGAATTTCATAGAAGTGTTCCTCCTCGAAATTTTTACCAGATCATTCTTTGTTGTTTCAATGCAAGAAACTAACATCACTAAGGTCTTCTACCGTGCCTACTAATCTTCCAAAGCAATGACAATCACAACAATTGCAGCGGCAATCTTTCAAAAGAAATGAGCACAGTTCGTTGGAGTGATCACTGGTAAATTTACCACACGCATCTACGAGCCACAGAAATGCTTACCCTTCTCTTAGGAGGGCCTCTTCAAGTTGTGTATTTGCGTGTGATTTACCTTTTCTATGGCGTCTATTTTTAAGCAAAGCCGTTTTCAAAGTAATGGTATACTGTGTGTGTACAGCCAAAGCAAGCGCAGAGACGCTCAAATTCAACATGGCCCTTCTTTCCCCTGATAGATTTAGCAATCAGCCATAGTGAGGACCTCTTATTATTGGGTATGTTTTCAATCAAGCAGAAAGAAAGCCACGACTCTGGAAATATTCTAAGTATTATGTTAATTCGGCTGGGCTTAACCAGCACACTCTAAGCGTTGACCGTTTAGGTGGCTGGTGTGGGCCCTCTAGAACTCCGTTTCTTCTTCAATTTTCTGTTGCGCTTTGTTGTCTCTCCTCTGACTCTTCACGTGACATTCACTGCTACGGTTAAATTTGAATTCAATTTTGAATCTCTCCGGCCCATTCCATTAAAAGGCAACCTGCGCATTTCCACTTCAATATAATGTTTGCTCGTGTCCTATCGTTTTGCGATGCATATGGAGCGGGGCTAACAGATCTGAACTTGACATACAAATAATGTTGTTGGCATTCGCTTGCCCTCAAAAATGCTTTGGCGCTACATGGATCAGATTCTGCTTCCACTTCATCATCTATCTACTAACCAAACGCTTCATAGTTTACTGAGTTCGTCTATAATTCATTGTGGTGCATCTCCAATTTCTGCTTCGACTAATATTTAAGCTTCTTATTTTTCTCCTCCCGTTAGATAGCTCCTTCGAAATCGGTCAAGAGCTTAATATTGTAATGTTGGCGCTGTAACTCTACTCATTCGCAGGCACAGATATGAAGTTTCCTATCGTCTCTTATTGTGAAAATTTGGCAGAACAAATTTTGATATCCAAAAAAACAGTAAAAACCTTGTAAATGCAATACATGAAATCGTTCTGTGATATTTATTTTCCTGTAGATTGTACTTTGGCAGCCAAGTTCAGTTTGGGCTTAATTAGAAACGTCTTATATCAGCAAAATTTGAAAAACCATAGCTGTATGCTGATGAAAAGAGAAATAAATATTAATCAGCGAAAAAAAAATCAAAATGAGAAAACAGCCCATAGATTCAATCCAAACAGCTTGGAGTGCATGTCCACCGTCCTGTACAATATTTTCGACAAGAAACTTGCATAACCTTAGGGATTTTCTAAACTTTCCTAGATACCATCTATAAAAAAAAATTGGTGTCCCAAAAAAAACTATATAAAATCTCATTTTACTCACAAATATAAAATTTAGTTACTTTTAATTTCTTTTTGTATTTAAGAATATGTTTTTGAAAAATTTTATTGTCCATTTTACATGATTTTGGAGTGTTCTTTCAGTTTGCATCTTGTAAACTTTTGTTAGGCATTAAATTGGATTGATTAAGTAAATAAACTTTTGTTAGGCATTAATTTGGATTGATTAAGTAAATAAACTTTTGTTAGGCATTAATTTGGATTGATTAAGTAAATATACATGTAATTACGTGTAAATTAGTTTGATTAATCAATGTTATTTTAGACTTAATAAATTAGATTAATTGTAATAAATTAAATTAATTTTAATAGTTATTCAAAAAATATATAATAGTGAGAGTTTTTAGCTCTAATTATACTTATGGTTAACTTGATTTATCTTCACTTCTTTTATTTTTTTAATCTAAAGTTCGATAGCATTCAAGAATATGTTTGAGGAATTTCTCTTACTGCTAGAAATGGACATGTTCTCCTAGGTCAAATCCCTCCCTTAAAATGAGTAAACAATAGATGAAATCACTCTTGAGTCATTCCCCTAAGATTGCAGATCTAGATTCCTTTTATTACACCAATTGAAGCGTCTTCTTTCCTAAATGTGAATAAGAAGCACTTGAATGATTAACCAAATTCAACTAAATGTTTTTAAATACATAACTATATAGCAATAAATTACACAAATACCATTTTTCTTGGTTCAATGGCTCTACGAAGGAAAGTAGAGTGTAGGATTGAAGAAATTTTGAGTTAAAATTGAGTTACAATTCAAAAGTTATGAACAAAATAGTAGACAGATATATTTTGGCCATCAAGACAAAAAGATGAAAAAAATAATGAAACATTTATGGATTAGTATATAGATAGGCATAATACATGAAGAATACACATGGGGATGTGGATCAATTTTAATAAGCCATGGATAAAGGATGTGGGAATGTGTAAAAGTGGAGTAGCAACATGGGGGAAAAAGCTTGACTTCACACAAGATTATGACATTTTTCAATGTGTATATGTATCAAGACATTCTCTTAAAATGGACAAAAAATCTAAATGAAAAATGACATTAGTATAAAAATTTCATCATTACAACTTTACATAGATGGTCTAGGCTAATCAAATAAATGTAAACAATGAATATAAAATTAATTTGCATGTAATTAGGGAACAATGATGAAGAATAAATGCTGAAATTATGTAGAATCCAATTATGAATGCTTTGATGGGTAAGAATCAATTGTGACCTGTGGGAATAATTTGACAAAAATTTGTTGTTGAGATCTCTTCATCTTCCTTGTGTCAAACTATCAAGGTGGTGATTACAAACACCCTTAAGGAGATTTCTAGATCGCTACAATCAAGTTATATCATAGACAACATGCACAACCATATTTAAATGGCCTAAATATAGTTGTCCCAAAATCCAAAATGGTAATAAGTGCATATCTAATGTCTTAAAATACAAGGACACAATAATAGTTTGCACAAAACATGTACCAAGTCAACCCATAATGGCTAGTAGGAAAGGGTCATAGCCTAGAAATTTGTATTTAAAATTTAAAAGTTTGGGATCAACCTTAAGTCACTTAAGATTGACCTAAAACAAAAATGTATAAGTTTTGAGGCCATAAATGAATGGTGTGGACATGATTTTGAATGTAGGCAAATAAAAATTGTGTAAATAGTGAATATATATATATGAGAATGCATAAATAAGGATGGGATAAGGTTGAATCCATTGAAATGGTTATAAATGAATATAAAATGGATTGGGATAAACATAGAACCATAAGCCAAACTTGTCACTAAATTAAGACATTCCATCAAAATACCCCAGTACTATATGGGAATTGGTAGGGGTATACAAATTTCACCATTAGATTTAGCCCCCAATTTGAGGTGAATGTGAAGTTAATATCATCAAGTATTTGGAGCATATTTCCTATTAAATTCTTCTTTTACAAAATGTATTTCATTACAATTACTCACTAAATCCATTTAGGAAGGAAAAGTCTTTCTTCTTAGTGAGATTTTCCAAAATATTATTGATGGGGGCTAAGGGGAATTAATCTCTTGAAGTGGATTTATTTAGCTCTTTTTAGCTTGCATATATTTCTACTTAATATATTTCATTAAAATAACCACTAGTGGAGAAACCAATTGGCTATCTAAGATTGGTATATGAATCTTACTTCTAAAATGTTTCCAATATGAATTTTGAATATATCTTAAAGTGTTAGGTTTAAAATTCATTGGGGTTGTCTCACAAGTATCAAAAAAATTATATATATGATGGGTGCATATGTCAAGTCAGATTCTCATCATAACAGTGTGTTCCCAAGTAAATTCTTTTGAGAGTGCTTACAACATATCTATGTAGTTTTTATTCCCACTGATCTAGTAAGGAATTATTAATGCTTAGTGGTTCACCTAATTCAATCATGATTTATTTAGTGAGATCTTAAGGATAGTATTTTATATTACCTTAGTAGCATGCTTAATTGGAAATGGTGAGGATATGGCATGTGAAAAATGGCAATCTCTTTATAAAATATTTCAACAACAAGAATAATATTCTCTAAGGGACAATGAAATGCTTGGAGAAAGTTTTACTAGTTAGTTTGGACGAATTAAACAAGGCTTCATTAGTTGATTATTTGGTTGTTATATTCTTCCTCATAATTGTCAAAATCATCTTCCAACTCTTCTACATTTTATTTTATTTTGATGACCATCAAGTAGGAAATTCTCTTTATTTTAAAATTTTTGTTTGGTACATCTACCTATAAATGAATATCAAATTCTAAGGAAGGTCTTACAAGTGGGCATACAAATGAAATATCATTGATTCCCTTAAATATGGTAATTTTTCTTGATTTACAGTCAATGAAAGTAACTACTGTAGTTAGATAGAATCTTCTTAGGATCAATGGGTATCCATTCTTTGAGGTTCATGACTAGATTACCATGAAATTAATAAAATATTTTTAGGATTTTATATTAACTAGGACATCTTTAATGATACATTTTATCTTAGCTATCAAATGTTTATCCATTTTTAAAATGGTGGAAGTTGGCTACATAAGTTAGCTATTGTGATATTGATGGCAACACCCAAATCCACAAAGATGTTTGATGTTTTGTGCTACCAATTGAAGTTATGATTACAAGGCTCCCTAGTTCACCATATTTTAGATCTAGAGACATTTACCATCTAGGAGGTTAGCTAGCTTACCATCTACTTAAACTATTTTAAGATATTTCTTCTTTTCTCAAAAGTTTTGACATACAAAATTATCTAATGTTGTTATTATTCTCTAGAACATCTCATATAGCCTATAACAATGGGATTTCAATTTTTTAATTATTTGATCTCTTGTAATAGAATAGATTTATACACATGTAAAGGTTATATATGCAAATTTTTATTTTCATCAATTAGAGAATTATGCAAATAGAGATACATTTGGACTATTATGTAAAATAAATTTATTTTATTTTTGTATTTTTTTTAAGAGAAGGCTATATCTCCTCGTTAGAGATTTAAATAATAGTATGGGAGGAGGGTTTTTTCCTAAGTGAAGCTAAATATTTTCATAGTATATGGTATTTAATCTAGCTATGTTCTCCTAGTTTGTGTTATAGAAAGATATAGTTTGTATATATTTTTTAAGAATATTCACAAGTTAGGTAGGTACTTATTATTGATTTACTTACTTATATTGAGGAAATTTTTGTATGTTAGATGGTCTAGGATGTAAATCTTGTTGCAGTCTAAAAATAACTTCTATCCTTGGAATGGTTGGTTTTATGTCCACTAGGGCATCCATTGTTTAGGCATGTGTCAATACTAGCATTGGTTATTCTAATCTTAAGGAATTCATGAATATGGTCCCCACTATTGTGTAGGCTATGGGGTTAGCCATAGAACTACCCACTAATTGATAGATTATTGGTGGCATGTAGAAAAAAATAATTTGTATATTAATTATAAGAGAAGTTATTCTCCTATCTCTAGCATATTTAATTGATTTATTCCTCTAGTTAGACACCCTTGCTCATGTGATTCTTGATTTTAGGTATCAACTCACATCAATTAGTAACATCATTTTGTCAAAAATATTACAAATTTATATTTTATCAAGGGGGAAATCACTTTGTGCATGCTTACTTTTGCATCTAGACTAGTGGAGAGGGGCCCATAGTGGAGCGGGCTCCAATAGTGGGGATAGAAGTAGTCCTTAGTGGGCCTCATAATAGAGCATCTTAATATCCAATTGCAAAACACTTTTTATCCATAAAGTACACAAATTGACAAATCATGTGATGCCACATCGATGCACCAATAAAACATAACTTAGTGCACCACTATCAGTCTCACTTTTTTTTAGCCTTTTTTAATACCTTAACAAAAGGCATGCTCATGTGGCATCATATTTGACGATGTGACCCTAAAATTAAATTTTTTAAGTAGGTGAGTTGCCAAATAAACTGTTGTACAAAATTGGGACTGATTTGAAATTCCATGTAGGATTTTGAGAAACACGAAGTTAGGGTACTCCACTATGGGCGGGCCCCTCTCCCCTACTAGATGGAAAGAAATTTATTTTTTTAGCCTTTTATTGAATTTCATCTATTGTGGTGTTTTATGTACCAATATTCTTATTTTCAAATTTATATTTAATCATCTATTAATTGTCTTGTCTTATTGTGTCCATTTATACTCTTGGATTTCCTAATTTTATGGTGTCCTTTTATAGTCTTGGATTTCCTAATTTTGACCCTAACACAAACAATTTTTATATATTTTAGAAAAATTTATGATTCCAAGTGTGACCACCTCCCTTCTCCCATAAGATCTAAAACTTATTAGGACTCATCCTATACACCTTAGATAAATATGGTTTAGTTAGTTCTATGTCTCATACATTTCCATAACAATAGTAAACAAAGAGGAATCAATCAAGATAATTATCCTAAAGACTTCCTCTTTGTAATATCTTGCCCTGTAATAGTATTTGTACTTGTCTAGAAGAATTTGTTTCTTATTTCTCTCCATGTGTTGATAGAGTTTGGTTGTAAAACCATAAAACATCACATAATTGATCTTCTACTATGGAATAAAATAACTTTTTTTTTGGTTATCAGTTCTATAACTGTAGGTTTGACACATCACCCTAAAATCAAATGGGGATTGGTCTAGATCTTCAATTTTTATATCCCTACAAGTACGAAATATGGATGGGGATATATTCTTCATCTAGGTTTAGTTATATGGGGTATTGAAAATCTATCTATGATTCTCCCTATCATTTATATCATCTTTGTCATACATATTTCCCCAATATAAAGTTTCCCTTCATTTCAAATATTGAGGTTTTGTAATAAAATTTTGTCCCTATATGATTTATTCTAGTTCAAAGTCATTTTCTATGGTGTGCCATGGGAAGGTTTACAAAGTGAATCTACCTCTTGAGTCTCTTAGTCCAACCATGCATATTTTTTAAAATTTTCTACTAATCTTAAATAAATTAGTTAATTAATGCTCACTTTCAACTTGTGTGTCATATTAGAGTCCTTTTATGATCCTCTTACTCCAATTAACTCAAAAAAAAAAAAAATTGTCATTATAGATAAAAAAAAATTCTTTAATAGAGCAAGGATGTTCAACCTCTAATGATGAATTACTAAGGATTATTTCTCAACAATCAATTTCAAGAATGTCCTAATAACACCTCAAGATATCCTAAACAAAAATACCAAAAAGTGATGAGGTTCATTGTTATGCCTTGACTTTAGATATGAATAATGTCATCATTATCAAACGAGGTTTATTTTTATAGTTTTTTGCAATTGGGGAAAACACATTTAGACTAATGGTTATTTATTTCAATCTAGATTAAAATTGTCCTATTGAAAGTGAAAATAAACTTATTTAAATATTGGCAGCAAAGAAAATATACAATATGACAAATAATCTTAAAAACAAGAATTAAATTTAATTAATGGGAATGGAAATAGCATAAAATAAAATGAAAATCTCATTGCAATGAATAAATAACATGCTACATAATATGTTTTAAGGAATACAAAAAAATCAAAGCAAGAAATACCACAATATTCTTCCTTCACATGTAGAGCAAGCCCTTGCACTTCCTTGGACTATGACTAAATTATCAATAAATGGCTATCAAAATACTCAAGAACTTAGATCTTCATTTGTAAAAATTGTAATGGCATAAGAATCAAATGCACATTTCTACTTAGCAATTAAGAACTATAAATTATTTTGTTGTAAGTATTAACACACAACCACACTTATAAAAATAACTATAAAAAAATTAATTTCTAATTATTTGACCTATCATATGACTTCACATAGTGCCTCTCTATCTTATTGAGTTTATGATAGAGGAAATATTTTCCTTAGTGAGAATAATTAATATTTGATCGTTGGTAAGCGAAAAATATAATTATATTTTAGAGATGGGAAAGCAAACTCTTGCAAAGTTTTGATTATTCTAAGATTTATGAATAATCTAATATCTAATTGAATGATTCTACACTACAATTAACATTGTTTCTTATTAAAATACTAAAACTAAATATTAACTTTTTTTAAAAATTATTAATAAATCAAATTATTGTGTTTCATTCACACATGATTCCTGGAGATACAGATTTCTTTTAGATTTAAATCTAAATTTTCTCTATTTTTAAATATTTTAAGGCCTTGGCTAAAATGGCTCAAATAACGAGATAACCAGAGAGATCAAGTGTAGAAATAAAAGCAATTAACAGTAATATTCTATTAACTGGCAAAATATATAGCTATCTTCTACCTTTCTCCAAAGAGTTACAAGTACAACATATAATAGAAAATCTAAAAGAGAAGTTAACTACAGATAAACACATGATCTTTTTAGTATAGATCTGTATGTTCTCTAAACTAATAGCAAGCAACCGCTTAAACTTATTAAATTCTTCCATTCATGCTTCAATTAAGTAAAAACTAAGACACAGCTGAGTCATTTACTTCATGTACTTAGTTATTTGAGCCAGATTAGCGAATTTCTTAGAATATATCAAAATTCAATGCCGGATGAGAGGGAAATATGTGAAGAAAGCCTTGTACGTGGTGGCACAGGAATTTCAAGGGTTCCTTCCAACATCTGAATGACTCTTTTCATGGATGACCTCAAAGATGGATCATCTTGAATGCACCACAGCGCCGCCAACACCATTTGTTCCAACTATCTTGGATTTATACCACTTGTGTGCTGCTAATCCACCAAATTTACAAGCCCTCCATCTCTCAAGCAATCATACTCCCAGTCAAAAAATATGTTCTCATTTTTGGAATCTTTACCTTGGCTATTTTCCTGCAACAAATGATTTCCAATAACATAACTCCAAAAATATACACATCTACTTTAACAGTAATTGCCATGACCCTCTGCCACACAGGTGTCATATAGCCTACGGTTCCACGAGGTGCTATAAATATGAATTTTCTGCTCCAGCTAATTTGGCTATGCACAAAGGAGCTAACTTAACCAGAATCTGATACATGCAGTGCCAAAGCATTTGTGAGGGCAAGTGAATGCCAACAACATTATCTGTATGTCAAGTTCAGATCTGTTAGCCCCACTCCATATGCATCGCAAAACGATAGGACACGAGAAAACATTATAATTGAAGTGGAAATGCGCGGGCTGCCTTTTAATGGAATCGGCAGGAGAGATTCAAAATTGAATTCAAATTTAACCGTAGCAGTGAATGTCACATGAAGAGTTAGAGGAGAGACAACGGAGCGCAACGGAAAATTGAAGAAGAAACGGAAATTCTAGAGGACCCACACCAGCCACCTAAGCAGTCAACGCTTAGAGTGTGCTGGTTAAGCCAGCCCTATTAATTCACGTTGATCAGATGATATACGCAGGTAATGATATGGTGGAGGTTTTTGTTTTAGATTAGATTGTGTAAATAAGGTAAAAACAGACATATTACTTATTTATTTTTTAGAATATTGAAGAATATATTTCTGTTATCTGCTTATTATGAAAACCTATAAGATTTCAGTGAATCAACACTAAAAGTTGTGTTGTCAATGAAAAGAAGTATTGATGCAGAACCACAACAAATAAAAAATGGAAATAATAATTTTGAAACGCTCTGATTATTTATATGGTTAAAATGTTCTAATTATTTATGGTTAAAATGTTCTGATTATTTAGGCTTTATGCTTTAATTATTTAAAATGCATTTTTGTAACCACTAATAAGTAGATTATTTATGCTTATGTGAATTAATTAACATTCCTTTTAGTTAATTTTTATTTTTATTTTAAAATAAATATTCTAAATTTACTATTGCATATGCAAAAGCATAAGTAAGTTTCTCAATTAATATAAGTTAGAGTTTTCTAATTTTAAAAACTTAAATATAAAATAAATATTCTAAATTTACTATTTCATATAAAACTAAATTTCTAAATTAATATACTTAAAAATAAAAATATTGAAAAATCTTTGAAAAGAAAAAGTATGTTTGATGTCATTCTTATTGTGTCCTTTCAATCTCTTTTTATAATTTTTTGTCTCCTATTAAATTTCTCTCAATTTTATTTTTTCTCACTTATTGTTTTCTCATTCTTTTCTTTAACTTTAGGGTTCTTATGTCCTTTGTTAAATTAGTTATGTGTTTTTCTAGGTTTTCTTATTAATTTTCTTCTTTGCAATTTCTCCAATTATTTTTCTCCTCCCTTTGACTTTCTCATCTTTTTGGATTGGGTGCCTCTCATCCTCCCCTCACCACCATTTTCCCTATTTCTATCCAAGTTTGCTATCTATTCTTCATTTCTCTCTATCTGCTAATCATCCTGATGATGGATCATGGAGTTGGATCCGAAATGTTGATGAAAAAAACAACACAGTTTTATCCAGAAATCTTGACTACTTATACTCATGAACTGCAGAAACATAATGTTATTACTATTTCATATAAAACTAAATTTATAAATTAATATATTTGAAAAAAAAAAAGTATGTTTGATGTCATTCTAAAATATTTTTTGATAATAAAATAGAAATAAAGTAAATTTCTAAATTAATATACTTAAAATTATAAATATTGAAAAATCTTTAAAATGAAAAGTATACTTGATGTCATTCTAAAACATGTTTAATAATAAAATAGAAATAAAATTATACAGGGACAAAAAATAATTATGCTTTCTAAAAATTATAAAAGAAAAGTATACTTGATGTCATTCTAAAACATTTTTAATAATAAAATAGAAATAAAATTATAATAAGTGAAATAAGTAAAGTTTTTAAAATTATAAAAAGTGAAATAGTTAGAGTTTCTAATATTATAAAAATCAAAGCAAAATTATAACAAGTGAAATAGGTAAACTTTTTAAAATTATAAAAAATGAAAGAGTTAGAGTTTCTAATATTATAAAAATCAAAGCAAGTGAGTTTCTAAAATTAAAAAATAAGTATAAAAGAATATTCTAAATTTACTATTTCATATAAAGGTAAGCTTCTATTTTTAAAACAAAATATAGTTGATGATTTTGTATAGATTTACTTAAGTAATCTTTTTCAATAAAAAATAATTATTATTTATAAAGATAATAAATTTTTAAAAATTGTTAAATCAGTACACATAAAAAAGAGGTTTCTAGAATTTAGAAAGTTAAGTATGAAAGAGCTTTACTAAATTTAATATTGCAAGAAAAATTAAAATATCATAAATTTACTATTGCACATAAAAATATTAGGTTCAAGTAGGGTTAGGTTTAATATTAGGTTAGGGTAAAGTTGCAACTAGATTTACACTTGGATTTATATTAGGTTTAGGTTTAATTTAAGGTTAGGGTTAGGGTTAAGGTTATCATCACGAATATAATTAGGGTTTGGGTCAGCGTTAGTATTAGGATTAGGGATAGAATTAGTGTTAGGTTTATAATCATCACAAATAGGATTAGGGTTAGGGTTAGGATTAAGGTTAGGGTTAAGGTTATGATTATGGTTATGGTAAGGGTTATCATCACAAATAGGTTTATCATCATGAATAGGGATTAGGGCTAGGGTTAGGGTTAGGGTTAGTGTTAGTGTTAGGGTTAGGGTTAGTATTAGGGTTGGGGTTATCGTCACGATTAGGGATTAGGGATTAGGGTTAGGGTTAGGGATAAGGTTATGGTTATGGTTAGGGATAGGTTTATAAATGATTAAATATAGTAATTTGGTTAGGGTTAGAGTTAAAATTGGGATTAGGGTTGGATTTATCATCACAAATAGGTATATCATCATGAATAGGGATTAGGGTTAGGGTTAGGGCTAGGGTTATGGTTAGGTATAGGTTTATAAATGATAAAATATAGTAATTTGGTTAGGGTTAGAGTTAAAATTAGGATTAGGGTTGGAGTTATCATCAAAAATAGGTTTATCATCATGAATAGGGATTAGGGTTAGGGTTAGGGTTAGGATTAGGGTTAGGGTTAGGGTTAGGTTTAGGGTTAGGGTTAGGTATAGGTTTATAAATGATAAAATATAGTAATTTGGTTAGGGTTAGAAATTTGGATTAGGGTTGGGGTTATCATCACAAATAGGTTTATCAACATGAATAGGTTAGGGTTAGGATTAGGGTTAAGGTTAGTGTTAGGATTATAGTTAGGTTATGGTTATGGTTATGGTTATGGTTAGGGTTATGGTTATGGCTAGGTTAGGGTAGGCTATCATTGCAAATAGATTTATCATCACGAATAGGATTAGGTTAGGGTTAGGCTTTATCATCAGAATAGGATTAGGGTTAAGGTTAGGATTAGGGTTATGGTTAGGGTTAGGGTTAGGGTTATTATCACGAATAGGGATTACAATTAGGATTAGGGTTAGTGTTAGGGTTAGGGTTATCGTTATAGTTAGGGTTAGGTTTATCATCATGAATAGGGTTAGGGTTAGGGTTAGTGTTAGGGTTAGGATTAGGGTTAGGGTTAGGGTTATGGTTAGCGTTAGCGTTAGGGTTTTCATTATGAATAGTTTTATCATCATTAATAGGGATTAGGGTTAGGGTTAGGGTTATCATCACAAATAGGATTAGAGTTAGTGTTAGGATTAGGTTTAGGGTAAAGGTTATGTTTAGGGTTAAGGTTATGTTTAGGGGTAGGGTTATCATCATGAATAGGTTTATCGTCATGAATATGTTTATTTATTTAATTTTATAAAATTAAATAAATAAAATAGTAATACTATAAATATAGCCCATAATTGTAACACTATATTTCTAAACTCCACTGTTAACTCTAAATCTATTTGTAACCCTAACTCTAACCCTAATTTTATGGTTATGGTTAAGGTTAGGATTAGGGTTAGGGTTAGGGTTAGGGTTAGGTTTATAGTTAGGGTTAGGATTAGGGTTAGGGTTAGGGTTAGGGTTATAGTTACGGTTAGGGTTAGGGTTAGGGTTAGGGTTAGGATTATGGTTAGTGTTAGGCTTAGGGTTGGGGTTAGGCTTACGGTTATAGTTACGGTTAGGGATAGGTTTATAAATGATCAAATATAGTAATTTGGTTAGGGTTAAAGTTGAAATTGGGATTAGGGTTGGGGTTATCATCATGAATAGGGATTCAAGTTATGGTTATGGTTAGGGATATGTTTATAAATGATAAATATAATAATTTGGTTAGGGTTAGAGTTAAAATTTTGATTAGGGTTGGGGTTATCATCATGAATAGGTTTATCATTGCAAATAGCGTTACATTTAGGGTTAGGGTTAGGGTTATCATCACGAATAAGTTTATCATCACAAATAGGATTGGGGTTAGGATTAGGGTCAGGATTAGGCTTAGGGTTATGATTATGGTTAGGTTTATCATCACGAATAGGCTTATCATCATGAATAAGATTAGGATTAGGGTTATCATCACGAATAGGTATATCATCACGAATAAGATTAGGGTAATTTGGTTAATCACAGAGTTAAAATTGTGATTAGGGTTGGGGTTATCATCATGAATAGGTTCATGATCATGAATAGGGTTAGGGTTATACTTATGGTTATGGTTAGGGTTAGGGTTACCATTAAGGTTAGGGTTATCATCATGATTAGGTTTATCATCACGAATAGGATTATCATCACAAATAAGATTAGGGTTAGGATTAGGGTTACGGTTATCGTCACCAATAGGATTATCATCATGAATAGGATTAGGGTTAGGGTTAGGGTTATCGTCACGAATAGGGATTAGGGTTAGGGTTTGTTTTAGAGTTCGGGTTAGGGTTATGGTTAGGATTAGTGTTAGGGTTAGGATTAGAGTTAGGATTAGGGCTAGGGTTACGATTAAGATTAATATTAGGATTAGGACCTAACCATAGCCATAACCCTAACCCTAACCCTAATCTTAACCCTAACCATAATTATAATCCTAACCAAAACTCTAACCCTAACCTTAATACTAACCTTAATCCCAATCCCTATTTGTGATGATAAGCCTATTCATGATGAAAAACCTAACCCTAACCTTAACCATAACTGTAACCCTAATCCTATTCATGATGATAAACCTATTCATGATGATAACCCTAACCCTGACCCTAACCATAACCCTAACCCTAACTCTAACCCTAACCCTAACCCTAACTCTAACACTAACCCTAACCCTAACCCTAATCCTAACTCTAACCCTAACCCTAACCCTAACCCTAACCCTAACCCTAATCCTTATTCATGATGATAAACCTATTCATGATGATAACCCCAACCCTAATCCCAATTTTAACTCTAATCCTAACAAAATTTTATCACTAATAAGATCATAACCAAATTAAACCCTTAATATAATTGAACACTCACCCTAATTAAACCAATCCCTATTTTAACCCTACTCATAACCATATGTTTAATTCTAATTATAACCCTAACCCTAATTTTATTTATAACACTAACCATAACTATATTCTATAATACATAATCTTATTTTAAGAATAACCCTAAACAATCTTAACCTAACCCTAATCCTAATATACCTCTTTACCCTAACCCTAATTAAATTTAAATCTCAACCCTAATAAAATTTTGAACCTAACCATGTTCGACCCCTAACTATAACTTATGTTAATTTTTTATATTAAATATGCTAAAATATTATTGTTTATCTATTAATATAATAAAATAAGATAGGATAATTAATTCATATAATATAATATTATTATTTTTCTTAATTTTATTACATATCTAATAATATAATAAATTAATAAATTAATTCATGTTATGTGTTGCACTGTGTGACTGCTGCAAGCATATATATCTTAAATTTAAGATATATATATATTACTCTAAGATATATCGAGGCGTTTAATTTTTCAATTTAATACATCTATATTTAAGTTGAATGATGAAAAATTAAACACCTTGATATATCTCGGTGTAATTTATATATCTTAAATTTAAGATATATATGCTAGTATATAATTTTACTTATACTAAGGTATATCATAATGTTTTAAGGGCACCCTTGAATAGATAACCATCATTAAAAAATTTGTTGACAGAAAAGTCGACCATCAAATTTAAGCCCTAAAAGAGGTATCCTTCAAAAAATCAAAATGAAAGGGATTTTATTAGAAAGAGAAATCAAAGATAAATTAGAAATATTTGAAAATATTTATCATAGAGAAATTAAAAAGTCAAATAAACAAATCAAAAATAAGGAAATTTAAAAGATCAAATAAATAAGTCAAGGAGATTTGATCAATAAGATATTTCTAAGTAAATATATGTGTGTGTGTGTGTGTGTGCATGCGTGCTAGTTTTAAATATTTCTAAAATTAAACAACACATACAATTTATGTCCCCAAGTATATAATAAATAAAATAGTTTTGAAATAAAATTATAGTATCTACTTAATGAATAAATTATATATAATTAAATTAACATATTAAATTTAATAATTGATTATTCAACTTTATATTTAAAAAGTTTCATAAGAAAAGTGAATTTAAATTTTGTTAATTTTTTAATTGATTAATAAAATTTTAGTACTCTCTTTTCTACATTTAATTAATTGATGAATGTTACTTATTGTTTAATTATTCTAATAGTTTGTGAGAAAAGTGAATCTTAACTTTTCTTATAATGACCAGTCTACCAGAGCAAAGTAATTAATATACTTACAGAAAAAGTTTTAGTAGATCCTTGTGAATAATTAAGAAAATACTTGTTTTTCATTTCGTTAATGTGTACGTGAATAGAACTAAAAGATTCTAATACATTGATTAAAATGAAAACTGAAAACATGAGAAAAGCAATACCCAACAAAGTAGGACCTCCAAATATTACTAGAATAAGAGGAGGATAGGTTTGAAATTTGAATTACAATTTAAATTTGTTTAGATTGTATAATTTGATTTATATTTTTATATAATCATATAGTACATTAAATGATTAACAAATTATAAATATATTATAACATATTATAAAATAATTTAATTTATAATATATTATTTAAAAGGAAAATATAATTGAAATAGATTATTATTTTAAAAATATATTGCAATAAAAAAAACTATTAATTGTGATTTTTTTTTAAAGAATGTTTTTAAATTTTACAATGTAAAATTATTTTAAACATATTTTAATTTTACATATATCAATCTACAAATTTGTCTTTAATTGTACTAGTGAATTTAATATATTTACTTTGTGCCTAATTTTTAGAGGTAATTATTGTTTCATAATTCTACTTTCTTATTTTTCAATGTTACAATTTTATGGTTAGAGAGAAATAATACGAAACAACTACATTACAACTTGCATATAATGTAAATAATTATTATTTTTAACTCTACTTTTTAAATGTGATTTGTTGTAATGTTTTAGACTTTAAATATTGAACGAATAGGCTAAGCGCACCAAGTTATGATGCAAAGATGGTTTCTAAGATGCCATTTTTTTTCTTTCTAAAACTAGCAAAGTCTGATGTTCATAGAAAATGAAGATAGTTACACTCAAAATTTGAAGATGAAAACAACAAGTGCTCTCAATCTACTTTCTAAGGGTTTTTTTTTTTTTAAATAATGAAGATTAAGGGTTTCAAGAAGGGGGGGCACCAACAATGGTCATGTTTCTATAAAAAAAACAACATAGCATCTTTTGTGGCTTCCCTAGAACTATGACATGTTGACTTTTGACAAAAAAATGAAGGCACTAATAGGAAAATTTATATAGGTAAGATAGAACCTAGCGTCATCACGGTCTTTATATAAACTTGCATTGAAAGACCTACAAGCCTAATGGTTAAGACAACCAAAAAAGTTTAAAATTATGTTACACTTTCACAAAATCACATCCTATTATGGGACTTAGCTTTTCTATAAATTTTAAACTCTAGATTATTTGAAGGGCTCGAATTATTGTGTATTTTTTTGCAATCATAGACAAATACAATCTCAATGTGGAATTTTTCTACTAAATTTGGTGGAGTTAATTTATTTATCTAAGGATTATGCCTCTATTGCATGCATTTAGATCTAGTGCTATGGTGATGGAATGAGTATTATGTTTTAATTACAATTTCTAAATTGATGAGATCTATTCTACATTTGAAGAATTACATAGGGTTTCATCCCAGATCTACATGTGATTGATGGTGTTCTAGTTGAATGAAATTTTCATTCTATGATCAATCCTTTCCTCAACAACTCTTGTCTCTATTGATTCAAATTTTCTTTCTCTACCAGTGTCATTCTATGTGCTACCTTGTTTAGAACACTGGTTCCCAATAAAAGATATATATGATGACTAATACTCTGGACTGATCTGGTAAACCTTCTCGTACATTCTTTAACATGATGTCTTCATAATTTTTCAATAGTTCTATTAATTCTATTTGTGATGGATCTTCACCTTTGGCTATCACCATACTACTATACTTCTTTGGAATCAATGTAAAACACATGTTCTCATTCCTTAGTCCATCAATAAATTTCCTTCCATTGATGAAACATATTCTATTAGTTCTACAAAATTTTGTCTTCTCCTCTTCATCCAAAGGTACCAACCTAATTAATTATCTTTCCATTTGATGTCACAACATATGTATTTATTCTTCCATCATGAATTTATTTCTTATCATATTTCCATGGTCTTCCTAACAATAAATGACCAGCATGCATATGCATAATATCACACAATACTTCATCGGGCTATATGACCCAAGATGAAATTTCACCAAACATTGTTCATTCACCAATATCCTATACTCATCTTGAATCCATGCTATCCTATAAGGGTTTGGATGTTTCAATCTCTCCAAATTCAATTTGGTTACCATCTCCTATAAAACAAGATTATTAGTACTACCACTATCAATGATAACTTTACATACCTTTCCTCCAAACTTACATCTAGTTCTGAATAGACTTTTCCTTTGCGGTGGTTCCTTAGTCACTATTTCATACATTAAAGATTCCCTCATCACCAATGATTCACCTTTCTCAAGATTTCCAATTAAATTATGGGATCCAATAGGTTCTTCATCTATATAAGCTACTCTTCTAGTTTGCTCAGGTTTCTTTCCAATACTTCCTTGATGACACTCAAATTCTCTATATCCTTCACCTCTACACTTGAAACAGGTTCCTTTGAATGGTCTTCTCTTAGATCTTCCTTTGTCTCTCTGGTATCCATCATTGTGATAAGAATTATGAACTCCCCTATCACTATGGTAGAAATTTTTATCTTCTTTTCCTTTGCGGTATGATTTAGCATTCTTTTCTATGCTTAGATAGGGTTTTACATCTTTGCTTTGCTTTGTATAAGGTCTTGTTTCACTGAACCGGGTTCCATTCTTTTGAAATATTCCTCTTTCACTCCTTTTCCTTTGTTCAAATTTCTTATTCAACTTCTCTTCCACTTTCAATGCAAATTGATATGCTTCTTCAACTGATGTCATCTTTACCAGGCTCAATTCTTCTTGAATGTTTGTTCTCAATCTATTAATGTATCTTGCAACCTTCTCTTTGCTTCCTTCACAATGAATGGTTATGATTATCATCTTGTATAATTCTTCAATATAATTCTTCATAAATCTCTCCTTTTGTCTCAGGTTCTACAATATGTTCAACAATTCAAGTTCTTAATCTACTGGTATGAATTGACTCTCCAATTTTGTCGCCATTCTAGATCCCATTTGATGATTCTTTTTTTTCCTCTTCTATTTTGGTGTAGGTGAACTTCTTTCCACCATAATGTAGCATGAGCCTTCAACTTTATTAAATTACAAATCTAACTCTTTTTGGATCTTCAATTTCATTGATCCAATCAATCAATTCTTTAGGATTCAAATTTCTCGCATAATTTTGAATTTTAACTCTAGGTCATTTTATAATCTTTGAGATTGCTTTCAACATATTTACTTGATTTCTTTCTTCTTTCTCTTCTTCACTCAGGTCTTCTACAAATTGATTCACATGTTTTGCTTCATCATCACTTTCATCATTTTTCCTAGGGTTTAGGCCTTTCCTTTGGTCCTCTTCTACAAGCTCTAATTGAACTTGCATCTCACACATCATTTTCAACATTTCATCCATTCTTCTAGCAACATTCACCATTTAAATCACTCTATTTGGCAACATATCTCCCCTTGAATTGATGTAACTTCCTCAGTTAAAAGTTTTGGCTACAAGGGTTTCAAATGCCTCACAATCAGTTATCGGTTGACAAAAAATGTAGTCTACCTCAAGTTGGAGATCTCTTCACCTCAAGAAATGCCTTAAAAATTTGAAAACTCACTCAAATACCACTTGGTGCAGTCATGGTAGGAGGGTTCCAGAAGGAATATTCTAAACCATGCAGTAATGAGTTTGAAACACAACAAAAATAGCACAAAAAACTAATATGTGAGCAAGAAAATCTATTAAATTAATAATCTTACATGAAACATAGGCCTCAAGGGTAAATATTCAAGGCTCACAAGCTTGCCACAAGGGATTTTAACACTACAACTAGCCCATAGGCCTTATTACATGCCCTCAAAGGGTTATTGCAAAAAAGTATTGAATCTATCTAACCATGAATAGCTAACTAATAACTCATCTCTTCTAAATGATTTTAAATGATTATAAATATGCTTCTCAAGATCCAACAAATTTTTGCATCGGCCACAAGGGTTCATAAACTTGATAAATGAACACATATGAAAGTTGACCTCAAAATATTTAAAGATAACTCCACACAAAAAGAAACAACTTGTGAATCTCCAAGATAGGTCCCAATGAACCTTGTATACTTGTACGATGTCACATTAGGCTTCACATGATTTGGAATAGGTCCACACTAAAAAACCAGACTAGATCAGTCCCAAATGATCAGACTGGTAAACATAGTGAAATTCTGAGAGCGATATTTTTTTATAGGCAATTGCAAATGGTGTTAAATATGGATATGTGATAGATGTTAGTGTGTATATGCTATATCCTATTCCACAAGCTTAGAAACAATGATGTGGTAAAATATGGAATGAAATAATGAAACTGCTACTGAATGCAATGTAAGAAAAGAACTATTTTTGGTTGACATGGGATTGCTTTACAACTAGGGATGCACTTGCATCATGCCCTATAGTACATTATCTATATATGTTCTTCCTCCGACCCTAAAAAACACTATAACTAAAGATCATCAAAAAATGAGGCTAGTTACTCTAACTATTTAATATGGAAATAAAATTAGTGACAACTTGTCATTAAGTGTGGATGAGTTCCAAAATGGGTTGGAATCAGATATTATAGGTATGATTAAGTTTCCTTTTCTACCTGGCCTAGGTATTTTTTTAGTGGCATTCATACTCTAAGGTCTAATAATATTTCTACAAAACCAAGTTTTCTTTCTCACTTAAAGAAATTCCAAGAAAATTTTGTTGGACATGAGACAAAGAAAGATGATATTTTAAAAGAAATAAGTCCAATGAAATTACTAGTGTTCCATGGGGATGCATCGCCCCCCAAAAAATCCACGTTTCCTAGATGGGGACATCTCAGAGACTTGGGGACTTAAGGGGGAGGTCCCCCTACTAGCCCACCACTAGTGCCACCATCCCACCACCAATGTCATTGTCTCCAAGACACCACTAGGACTTTGAGGATGTTGGGGTATCCTCAAGACATCTAGGGGACTCCTAGTTGTCTCTAAGATCTATAATTCTTATATTTATACATCTTTTTATAACTATTTTTTCAAGTACTATATGTATTTCAGCACCTTACCAACCCCCGCCGCCATCTCCCTGCTATCCCCCCATCACCCCCAAACTTACACCCTATGTCCTTGAAATGCGCCCCCCTCCCCCTATCCCCATCCCTGAAACCCCGTGGAACACTGGAAATTACCTTTCCATAATAACCAAATGATTTTTTTATCAATTAAAAATAACAAAAATGAAGTATCAAACAATCTAGATGATAATATGAAAGATGCAGAGGCTAGTGATGAACCTATTGTTGAGGATAAAATTATAAATTTCAAGTAGAGGAGTCAATTTTGAAAGGATGGAAAAATGATGAGGGTGCAACCTGAGACTTAAAAAATAACCCACAAAAAAGAGAATAATTTTATTATTCAGAAAATGGAGCTTATTACATTTAGAGGATCTCAAATCCCCAAGTTCTACAACACATGCAAGTTATAGAAAGCTATAGAATCACGCTTTCATAATATGCGATTTTGTCTCCAAAAAGTTACCCAAAAATTAGAAACCCACCCATAAATAGAGCTCCTCTTAAGTTTTGGAGCCAAAACAACAATAAAATTTGAGTTTAGGAGGTTTGGAGTCAAAAAATTACAACTTGAAGTTCAAATTTCAAAAGAACATTTGCAATTGTATCTTCTAGCAAGTGAGCCAACTTCCCGGGGCCATAACTTTTGATCTGGGACTCCAATTCGTGAACCGTTTGAACCATTGGAAAGGTCTCGAAGTCAATAATGCACTCATAATTGGCTACGCAAATTTTGACAAGTTTTAGGGCCCATCCAGGAACTCTAAGTGCCTCAAATCTAACTTAGAAGATTTTCAGGTGCAAATCTGGGAAACTAAAACTGCAATATCTTTCAACCCAAGAATAGAAAATAAAAACTGTAAATTGATAATTTTAGTATGATGAAAAGGGTATCCAAAAATGTAAAAAACATCTAAAAATTGAGAAACTTGAAATTTAACTATTTTTGGGTGATGCAAGATTGCCCTTACACCACTGGATGCTCCTACATCAGACACCTAGAGTAATTTGAGAGGTGACCCAGCACGTCTCAGATGGTTGAGGAAAACCCAACTATTCAACCACTACCTTAGATAGCCAGGATGAATCTTCCACAGGCCTTCCTCTCCATTTCACCAGATATTCTTCATACTACCTATTTCTGGTACTCCTTCCCACACGACTATCCAAGATTGCTTCAATCTCCTCCCTTTCTGAAGTAGGTGTTGGAATTCCATACTACCCCATTTCTGGTGCTTCCTCCATTCCACCTTCATGATACTCTGTCAAATCTAAAATGTTGAACACAGGGGAAATGTTGATTCCATCAGGAAACTCTACCTCATTTACATTCCCTGAATCATGCTTCTTCAAAATCTTACATGGATCGAATTTCTTCATCTTCAATTTTTTATAGGTTCCCACGAGAAACCTTTCTTTCCTCAAGTGGACCATTACTTTATCACCAATCTGAAACTCCTTATTCCTCCTTTTTTTATTTTCCTTAGCCTTATATTGCATATTCATCTTATTAATGTGTTCTCGTACCTTCTCATATATATTCTTGATGTGCTCTACAAAATCTTCGGCTTCAACACTTATTTTCTTCTCTTGGTCCATCTTCCTCAGTGAAGTTGTTCTGGGGCTACCTCCATACACAATCTGGAATGGTGATCTACCAGTGCTTTTGTTGATAGAATTGTTGTAAGAAAATTCTGCCTGGGGTAAGATCAAGTCCCATCCCTTAGGTTTATCTGAAACATCTCAATAGGTTACCCAAACTCCTGAATTTGTGGATGGTGTGGAACTAAACTTCAACTCTGTCTTCAGCTTCTACAAAGCTAAAAGTACCCCACAAATTTGGTGTCATGATCTAAAAACAATACTCTTTGAGACCATGTAGCCTCACCACCTCTTTGAAGAACAAGTCAGCAATGTGGACTACATCATGGGTCTTCTGACATGGAATGAAATGTGCCATCTTTGAAAACCTATCAACCACCACAAAAACTGAATAATTCCCTCATTGTGTCCTTGGAAAACCAAGAATAAAGTCCATACTTATATCCTCCCATGGCCTCTCTGGTACAGGTAAGGGTGATATAAGCCTGTATTCTGGCTCACTCCTTTAGCCATCTGACATACCCTGCAGCTTTGTACAAACTTCTTCACATCTTGTGACAACTGAGGCCAATAATAATGCTCACTGATAATGGCAATGGTCTTATCCCGACCAAAATGTCCCGCCATTCCTCCACTATGCTTTTCCTTTATCAGGTTCTCCCTCATGGAACTCCTCAAGATACACAATTAACTTCCCTTAAATAACATGCCATCCTGGATTATGAAATCCATCCACCTTGTCTTGTCCACTGTAATAGGTTCCTTGCAAGCTTTCCAAGCCTCTGTGAAATTAGGATCTTCGGTGCTGAGTGTCTTAAGTTCATTGAACCCAACCACTTCAATCTGCATCTTTGTCATCAATGTATGCCTCCTACTTAAGGCATCTGCAACCCTATTTGACTTCCCACTCCTATGTTTCAAAACAAAGGTATAACTCTGCAAAAACTCTACCCATTTCATATGCCTCTGATTTAATTTTCCCTAACTATTTAGGTACTACAAGGCCTGATGATCAGTATATAGAACAAATTCCTTTGGCAACAAATAATGTCTCCATTTATTTAATGCTTGAACTATTGCATAAAATTCCTAATCATATATAAAATACTTTCTCTTGGCATCATTTAACTTTTCACTGAAATAGGCAATGGGCTTACCTTCTTGGATCAACACTGCTCCAATGGCACAACCACTGGCATCACAATCCACCTAAAACACCTTGTTGAAATCTAGGAGAGCTAGAACAGGTTGCTCTGTTACCTTCTGCCTCAATAGTTCAAAAATCTTTGCCACTCCAGTACTCCACTTGAATTATTTTCTATCCCCTCTCATTGTTTCAGTCAGGGGTCCACAAATACTACTAAAGTTTCTAATGAACTTTCTATAAAAACTAGCCAAACCATGGAAAGATCTCACCTCGGTAGAAATTCTTAGGGTAGGCCATTCTAGAATAGCCTTCACCTTCTCTGGGTCCATCCTGAGACCTTTAGCTGAGACAACAAACCCCAAGTACACTAACTCCCTCTTCATAAAATTGCACTTCTTCAGATTAATCAATAGTTTCTCTTCTCTTAACTTCTCAAAGGCTCTCCGAATATGCATCAGATTCTCATCCAATGTCTTACTAAAAATCAAAATATCGTCTAAATACACAATAACAAAACTTCCCATAAATTCTTTTAGTACCTCGTTCAAGAGCCGCATGAATGTGCTCGGTGCATTGGTTAGCCCAAAAGGCATGACTAACCACTCGTACAGGCCCTCTTTGGTCTTAAAGGCAATCTTCGATTCATCTCCCTCTCAAATATGGATCTAGTGATATCCACTCTTTAGATCAATCTTTGTGAAGTACTGAGCTCCACTCAAACAATCTATTAGGTCATCCATTCTTGGCAGGGGAAATCTATAATTGATTGTTATCTTGTTTATGGCTCGAGAATCTATACACATCCTCCACTCCCCATCCTTCTCTAGTGCTAGTACTGCAGATACTGCACATGGACTCAAACTCTCTCGTATCAAACCCTTTCTCAACAACTCTTAAATTTGTCTGTTCAACTCCTCATTTTCTTCTGGAGTCATTCTATGAGTTGCCTTATTTGGCAAACTAGCTCTAGGAATCAAGTTAATCTGATGACTGATCTTCCTTATTGGTAATAAACCCTCAGGTACATTATCAAAAACAATATCCTGAAACTCATCCAACATCCCAGAAACTTCTTCTGGAACCTTCTCACTATCCTCCTTACTCACTCTTGGAATCAATGCATAACACATGCTCATGCTTCATACCTTCTAAAAATTTTCTTCCATCTACATAACAAATTCTAGCACTACTACATACCTTTTCTTCAGTCTCCTTCAGGGGTTTCAACTTGTGACGAACCCCATCCTTTGTCAAGGAATAAGTGTTTGCATGACCATCATGTATAGCTCACCTATCAAACTGCCATGGCCTCCCCAACACATGTGACATGCATCCATGGGGATGATATCATAGAGTACCTCATCATGGTAGCTCCCGATCTTGAACTTTACTAGGCACTGCTCATTGACCAAAACTTTGTGGTTTTTCTGCAACCAGGCAATCTAATACGGATGTGGGTGCCTTTCCCTCTTCAGCTTCAACTTTGTGACCATCTCTTCTGACACCAGATTATCGGTGCTCCCACCATCAATAATGACATCACAACATTTTCCTTCACACTTGCACCTTATGCAAAACAGATTCTTCCTCTTTCTGGTTCCTTTTCCTCAGTCACCAAGGCTCTCCTAATCACTAGGGCTTCTCCCCTTTCAGCATCATCTAAATGTTTAGATTGGGCCTCCTCATCTGCATGTGCAACCCTTCCATGACCTTCTGGCCTTTTGTCTGCCCTTCCTTGGTGTTGTGGACATTCATAGGCTCGGTGCCCTTCTTCACCACACTAGAAACACGTTCCTTTGAAACCACCTCTTCCAGATCCTTGTCCATATCTCCCTCATCCTCTACCTCTTTCATCACCACTGTTTTGATCACAAGGGAAATATAAGTTGTCATTCCTTTGGCTTCAGCTGGTACCCACATCTTCACTTTTCTTTTCATCATCATTTTAGCTTCCTGAAGGTCTTCCACTACCCCCTCCACTTTGACCTCCTCGTCCTTTTTTCTTGCCATAAAATCTTTTGCTCAGCTTCTCTTCCACTTTTAGAGTAAACTGATACACATCCACAACGGTGGTCATTCTGACTAGGCTTAACTCCGGAATGCTCAGTCGTAACCCATTAAGATATCGGGATACCTTCTCCTTATTGGCCTTTGTGTGGCCCATTCTGATAATTATCTTGTGAAAATCTTCAGTATATTCTTTCATAGATCTGCTTCCTTGCTTCAACCCTTGCAATTTCTTCAATAGATCTAACTCATAGTCCACTGGTATGAACTGCTTCTTCAGTTTCTCTACCATGTGATCCCATCTGGTGATATTTCCTTTTCCTCTTTGATTTCTTTCCAACTGGACCTCTTTCCACCAAATATTGGCATGGCCCTTCAGCTTCATTTTTGAAAACTTAACCCGATATGGGTCCTCCATTTCCTCATACTCAAAATTTTCGTCTAGCTCGTTGATCCAGTCATCAACTCTTCTGGGTTCAGACTTCCAGAATAACTAGGGACTTCTGCTCTGGGTCTTTTCTCGATCTTCGAAATGGCCCTTATTAGCTATATTTGGTCTTGATCAATTGCTTCTTCTTCCACTTCTACATTTGAACCTTCTTCCTCTCCTTCATCCTCACTTTCCTCTCTCAGGTTTAACCCTCTTCTGAACTGCTCTTGTAATGCATTAATTTGTCTTTGGAGGGCTGCCAGTGCATCTTTTCCACTAGCATTTATGTCGCCTCAACCACCTTTGGCACCACCACGCCTACCAGGAATCACTCTTGGAGGCATTTTTCTTGACCTCGACCCACAACCACAGTCCTGGTATAAACTACCTCACGATCGGCGATCTATCCACACACTCAAGAAAACTTGCTCTGATACCACTTGATGAGGGCGCAGCCCGAGACTTAGAAAATAACCCACAAATAAGAGAATAATTTTATTATTCAGAAAATAGAGCTTCTTACATGCAAAAGATCTCAAATCCCCAAGTTCTACAACACATGCAAGTGATAGAAAGCTACAGAATCACCTTTTCACAATATGTGAGCTTGTCCCCAAAAAGTTACCAAAAAATTAGAAACCCGCCCATAAATAGAGCTCCTCTTTAGTTTTGGAGCCAAAAAAATAACCAAATTTGAGTTTAGGTGGTTTGGCACCGAAAAATTATAAATTGAAGTTCAAATTTCAAAAGAACATTTGCAATTGTATCTTCTAGCAAGTGTGCCAACTTGCTGGGGCCATAACTTTTGATCAAAGACTCTGATTCGCGAATCGTTTGAACCATTGGAAAGGTCTCAAAGTCAATAATACGCTTGAAACTGGATATGCTGATTTCAACAAGTTTTGACGCTGATCCAAGAAATCTAAGTGCCTCAAATTTAACTCAGAAGATTTTCAAGTGCAAATCTAGGAAACTAAAACTACAATATCTTTCAACCTAGGAATAGAAAATAAAAACTGTAAATTGGGAATTTCATTATGACAAAAAGGGTATTTAAAAATGTAAAAAAAATTTAAAAACTGAGAAACTTGAAATTTAAATATTTTTGGGTGATGCAAAATTGCCCTTACACCACTAGATGCTCCTGCATCAAAAAAAGGTTGAGGTTCAAGCAAAACATAGGTGTAGAGAACCTAATTATTTTTAAGTTGAAAAGAACAAAGTTAATACACCCATAGTTTGACTCTCCCAAAACCTTTGGAACATGTAGTCAAGTCCACTTTCAATTGTGCGAATGGTTCAAAAGTGTAGTATTGAAAACAAAGTCTCAACTCAACCAAAGAAAAATGTACATACAATGAGCAAAAAATCATGAATGTGAATTGACTTTCTCTTAATTTTTGGCATATTTCCCATAGAAATACCATGGATGCACTGGAAAATGATAATTTTATTATCTTAGGTTGCATGCCAGATTACAATAATTCAACATGTCCATATTAGTGTGTTCTTGTATTAATTATAAATCTAACAAAACATTGAGAAACTAGATTTATTCAAGTGATAAATGAGATTGTGAAAAAAATGATTGAATTGAGTGCAAATAGAGCTTTGAATGATTGTTTTTATAAGGGGTTTCCATGTCAAGTGTTATCTCTAAGTATGGACTAGCACTTGCACTAAAAGTAGGTACAAGTGTTGCACCAATAGAAAATTATATATAAGTTAATATGTTAGAGAGTACAATTTTATATGTGCATAGAAGATACATTAATTTAATTTACAATATCTTATATATAATAGTATTTTTTATGTATATAATTTTGAGATACAATCTTCGCTTTAGGTTGATTATTTGTCTTCATACTTTTAGTGGTTTGTTTTTTTTGGTTAACAACTTGGTAATTTTACACAAATATTGTAATGGAGGTGCAATAGTTATGTCAATTTTAATTTATATATAATATCTTATAAATTTGAAAATAACATCAATTAAATAGAGAAATCAAGAATTTTATAAAAGATCTTCAAAAATGTTTATTGGAATTGCTAATTTGAGATGTCTCAAAATTAAACAACAATATTTGAATAAATATTGGACAAGGATGCTTATTGCAACATAACTATTATCTATTATTCAAAATTAAATCATTAATAAGTAATTGTTCTTCTGCTTTTATGACAAAGGAAAGCTTGAGCTCTGTTCACATGTTGTAAACAACTTCTTTAAGTTTTAGTGGTAATTGTCCTAGAAAATAAACAAAGATGAGTTTTAGCTCTATTCACATGTTGTAAACAACTTATTTGAGCATGATAAATTCTACTACTCAATTTTTGCATCTACATTGAAATTATATTTATACCATCAAATTTTCATTTATCCAACTTATCATAAGAAAATGGTATAAATCAAATATTTACAATAAGAATATTGTGAAATTATATGAAATGAAAGAACATAATAAAAAAAAAATGCAAACAAACTCCAAGGAGGGTAGCTTCTAAAATGAAGTAGAGTGAAAGTGAGAAAACAATGACAAGGGGAACACAAATTTGGGCAAGAGGTGAGGTAGATATCCACATCAAAATTGCTAAGTGGGCAAGAGCAACATGAAAGACCTTGATAAGAATGTAACGTGTAACCCATCCAATGAATGAGAATATCTAAATTGCAAGCCCAAGAGGGTTATGGTAGAACACACAAGGATCATTTCTTATAATTCTTGGCAGGTCATCCAAGAATGAGTTTGCTACTACCTCATTACCACATTAATTGAGAAATTCAAGCCATGACTTGGAGTCATTTGATAATCAATTACAAATTAATGAACGAAGAAAAAAGAAAGCACTGTGAAGCATGTAGGTGGTTGAAGAGTGAATAAATAAACAAATCTAAAACATATATATATATATATATATATATATATATATATATATATATATATATATATATATATATATATATTCATTGTAGCCTTTAGCATGTGATTAAAGGAATCTTAGAAATCTGTCCAAAATTGGAAATAGCTACCATAAATGAGCTTAAAATATGTTACGTTTCAAGAAAGCAATATAAAGTCATTGGTTTACATATTTAATATCCTCTATTAGTATAAAATATAATAATAAATAATTTATGTTTTCTACATTGATTGGATCTCTAGATCTATATTAGATGATGAAAGAAGAATGCCCTAGTTAGATGACAAATTAGAGGCATAGAAGAAGAGTTCATGGCTCATTTTTATTGACTTATGAAAAGAAAAAATTTAAACAAGATTAAATGTATTTTATACCATATTAAAACAAAGAAGTGATTAGAGATGTTTATTCAAAAACATACATCTTAAAACAAAGAAGTGATTCAAGAAGTTTTGTCAAAAATATACATCTTTCTATCTCATTATACTTCTACTCCACCTCTAACAATGTCACTTACTTCCTCATTAAATTATTCAATTTACAATAAGCATAAATCATAATATCATATCATGGTGATGGTCCCCATCTCAATTCCTACCCACCTATTAATTTACTTCTAATGTCTACAAATAGTCATTTAAATTGAGATGATTATAACCAAACATTAACTATAGAAATCAACTCAAAGAAGACTTAATTAACAAGTCAATAATGTTTCGAATCTACAAATAACCTTTTCTAATGCAACATAAATATCCAACCTATATTTGAATGTCGAGGTTTATTTCCATAAAGTATTTTTTGTGTGTGCTAAGGATGGTGATTTATTCGGTATTTTTATATACAAGTGTTCGAGATTAGACATTTTGAAATTTTTGCATGCATCATCTAAGTGTTTAATTTCTTTCACATGATGTATTTTAGTACTCTAGAAGAAATAGTATAGGTTCTATATATTAATTAATTAAAAATTATATTTTTATTTTCAATTAAAATAATAATTATTGTCAAAGATACAACTTGATGTCTAAGTACAGAGTCATAATCAAGTGACTTAGGGTTACTTTTTTTAGTTAGTAATGTATATATTTTTTGAAGGGTTAAATATTCACATTTAGATAGGTTTAAATTATGGTTTCTTATTTTTTAAGAGTTTTCTTTCTTTAGTTTAATAAGATTTGATTTATAATTAGAAGTCTTAATTTTATAAATAAATCAAAATTCAATCAAAATATTCATATTTTAAATTAATTATATGATTAAATGATGAGTAGAAGATATTTTAGATTTGCTAAATAGTTGGATGTGTTCTCAATTTTATGTTTTTATTTTAAAATAAAAAATAATAATTTTAGGAGATTAGAAGTTGAGCTAGGTTTAAAAAAATGGTTGTGTCAACATATATCTCTTTCCATTTTTCAATATAAAAAATGGGCTTCATTAAATGACTTCTTAGATAAAATTTAATGGTCTCTCAAAGTTGGGTCTACCACATCATAAAGCATGTTTGAGTGAAAATAATGGAGCTAAAATAGATTGACCCAAGACTTGGATGCCATGTTTTGTTTGGTTTTAGCTCATGGTTTCATGATTATCATTTGATAATTTTATATATTATTTTTCATATTTATTTTGTGATTGATATGGAGGTTTCATAGTGAGTTTTGTAATATGTTATTTTTTCTTTCTTTCTTTTTACTTTTTGGTAATACTCTTGTAAACACTAAGTCTTTGCAAATGTATTGAAAACATTTTATTACCGAATAAAAGATCAAGTTGCTTTGGAGTGAGAATTTTATCGTCAAAATTTTTTCTCCAAATAAATCACTAAGATATCGCATATTTCTCTTGTGCTTATTTCCTTGTAATTATAATTTTTATACATATATTCTCTCATAAATTAGTGTAGGAAGTGAATTTCACACATCTACTTCCTCTCATTTGATACAAAGCTTGATGATCTCAAATCTTAGGTGTTAGGACCAAATTTCTTTTAAAAAAAATTAATTTGAGTGATAACTTTTTTGAAAGGAGATTTTTCTATAGAAAAAAGGAAAGCACATCAAGAATATAGACAGAAAGCCTCATCAACATGAACTTCAAGACAAGTGGAAGTTCAAAGGGAGGATATACTTATAGAAAAAGATCTATGGGCTGTCATAGTTGGGACCAAACCCACTATAATGTTACAAGATAACTAATGAATGGAAAACCTCACTGGTCTCTGAGGAGTTAATTCAGAAAAACAACACTCTGCAAACTTTCAAGGAAAGTAATCAGGAATGAAATAAAAAACTCAAGCTAATACGTTGATCACACAAAATCACTAACAGAAAGATCAAGATGGAAAAATATGTTTTCCAATGGCACTATCGATTCAAAGGGCTCGAAAATAGAACAAAGTTCATTTCATTCAATAGGAGATTTACATTGCAATTCACTTGTGGAATTCATTGGGTGGCCAGTTTACATTCAAAATCCCCCCATGTACTCAAAATGACTCGACACT
Organism: Sequoia sempervirens; assembly: GCA_007258455.2. Lineage (NCBI taxonomy): Eukaryota > Viridiplantae > Streptophyta > Pinopsida > Cupressales > Cupressaceae > Sequoia > Sequoia sempervirens. The sequence continues at coordinate 817,669,672 of VDFB02270651.1, forward strand.
TCAGCCAGACGATTGATATTTCTGAGTTTTTGAAAGACTTTCTTCCCATCGTCAAGTTCCTTTCAATAGCTGACCCCCTATTCTACAACAACATTGAACTAACCCCTATTCAACATCCTCTTCCCTCCAAATATAGGTCACCTTCAATTGTCGATCCAATCAATAGTTACTTTGCTTACAATTGACAACTATTGTAATTTTGACAAAAAGAGGTGTTTACAAAATATAAAGAAGAAAATACACTAACAAAAACACAATTTAGCAAACAATGAAAGAAACATAACAAAAGGAAGATAAGAGACACTATGCTCTGCATCAAACTCCCTAGCCAGGAAAAAGTTCATGAGCTCTTGCTCATGAGGTCTGTAACTGAATGACCCCTCTAATTGATCTCATCGTCTATGAGCGAAGAAGCATCTTCAATGGGATGATTGCTCCACTTGATGAGATATTTAAAGTACTCATGCTTACGGGTCTTCTTCAGTAACTGCTTGTCCAGAATACATTCTATCTACTGTGAAGTAAAGATTGTTCTAGATTGCTCTTCAAGAGATCAAATTCATGTTTTAGTGTCATTCGCTTCTACATCCCCCTATATGGATACAAATCTGCGACATTGAAAATAGGAGATATATTCAAATCTATGGGTAGCTAAATCTCATAAGCATTGGCAAAGAACTTCCTAAGTATCTGTTAGGGACCAATCTTTTTCATCTTGAGTTTATTGTATATTCCAGTAGGAAATATCTCCTTCCGAAGGTGAACCAATACAAGGCCTTCAATCTGAAATTGCAATTTCCTCCACTTTTCATCATCATACTTCTTTTACTGCAGATTGCTAGCTTCTATGTTTTGTTTCATCCTTTCTTGAATCTCATGAATGAATTGAGAAAAATCCTTTCCATCTTCCCTCCTCTTCTCCACTCTAGCAAGATCTCTAAGTTCAAACACGCCTCATGGGTGCATGCCATATATCACATAGAAAGGGCTAAAACCTATACTTTTATTTGGAGAATCATTATAGGAAAATTCAGCCTCTGCTAATATCAAATCCCAATTTCTAGGTGAACCACCAACAAGACACCTTAACAAATTACCAAGGCTTCTATTCACAACCTTAGTTTGGCCATATGTTTTTGGATTATAAGTAGAACTAAACTTTAGATTTGTACCCAATTTCTTCCATAGGGTCCTCCAAAAATGACCCACAAACTTAATATCCCTATAAAAAATTATGCTTCTTGGAATACCATTGAGCCTTACAACTTCTTTAAAGAACAAATTAGCAATGTTAGTGGCATCACTATTCTTCTAACAAGGTATGAAATGCACCATTTTCAAAAATCTTACCACTACAAAGATTGAATCATTGCTCCTTTGTGTACACGGAAAACCTAAAACAAAATCCATACTCATGGAGTCCCAAGGCCTAGTTAGAACTAGTAATGGCTGATAAATCCTAGCATAAATTGACTTCTTCCTTTAGCATGTTGACAAATTTTTCACCTTTCCACATACCTCTTCACATCCACTCGACTAATATTAATTTGTGCTCAATTGTAGATAAGTCTTATTCTATCCGGAGTGACCAACAAGACTACCAGAATGTTTTTCCTGCAACAAATTGTCTCTCATGGAGTCTCTAGGGATACACAACGTGTTTCCCTTGAACAAAAAACCTTCTTGAATCATGTAATCCATCCATGGTTCTCTATTCCTGCAAATAGGATCATTGCAAGCTACAAATACTTCCTTAAAATATGCATCTTCTACATACAACTCCTTCAAAATTCAAAGCCCACACTGTTAGTTTGTATTTCACATAACAATAAATTACTTCTACTCAAAGCATCAACAACCTTATTAATTTTCCCAATTTTATGCTTTAAAACAAAAATAAAACTTTGGAGATACTCAACCAACTTTGCATGTCTTTGATTCAATTTGGGTTGGTTGTTGATAAACTACAAAGCATAGTTATCCATGTATACAATGAACTTTTTAGGAAGAAAATAATGTCTCCATTTCTTTAAAGATTTAACTAAAGCATAGAATTCCAAATCATAAGAAGAATACTTCTTTTTTGCATCATTGAGTTTCTCAATAAAGAATGCTACTAGTTTTCCTTCTTGGCTTAGGACTGCCCCAATAGCCAACCCACTAGCATCACATTCCACTTGAAACACCTTCTCAAACATAGGCAAAGAAAGAATGGGCTCCTCACTCTTTTGCTTCAAAAATTTAAAACTATCTTTAGCCTACCTAGTCCACACAAATGGCCTCTTATTCCTCTTTATATTTTCAAGAATAGGTGCCACCACATGACAGAAACCTCTAATAAATTTTCTATAAAAACTTATAAGCCCATGAAAGCTGCTTACCTCCATTATACCTTTAGGTGTTGGAAAATCAAGGATAGCTTGTACCTTTTATTGTTCCATCTTTAAATCCTCATTTGACACCAGAAAGCCCAAATAAACTAGTTTGGTCTACATAAATACACACTTTTTTAGATTTATCAACAATTTATCTTCATATAGGCTCCTCAAAACCTACCTCAAATGTTCTATAAGCTCCTCTTTGGACCTTCTAAACACCAAAATTTCATCCAAATATACAATCACAAATTTACTAAGGAATGGCTTCAAAACCTCATTCATTAGTCTCATAAAAGTACTAGGGGAATTGGAAAATCTAGAAGGCATAGCTAGCCATTCATACAACCCATCACTAGTCTTAAAGATTGTCTTCCATTCATCCTCCAGTTGGACTCTTATTTGGCGATAGCCAGTTTTCAAATCTATCGTAGAAAAACATATGGAGCCACTTAAACAATCCATTAGATCTTCAATTCTAGGTATAGGAAACCTATATCTTATAGTAATTTCATTAATAGCCCTTGAATTAGTACACATACGCTATTCCCCTCCTTTCTTTGGCACTAAAATTTTGGGAACAACACAAGGAATTAGGCTTTCGCTTGTCAAACCCTTCTTTAAGAGGTTCTCTACTTGCTTCCTTATCTTCCCATTTTCCATAGGTGTTAACCAATAGGAAACCTTGTTTGGAAGGCTAGCTCCTAGAATCAAATCCATATGATGGCTACTGCTTCGTATAGGAGGAAATTCATTAAGAAAATTAGATGCAACAATATCCATATTCTTATTCAAAATATCTTGTACTTTAGTAGGAAAGTCATCAAATCTTGTAGAAGTCATTACACATCTAGGTTTAAGGACCAAATCATTACCCTACTTCATCTTCTTTCAAATCATGAAGAAATTATTTACCACTTACCACCATTACCAAAAAGGAAACACCGAGATAATGTTAATATTTCTCTTAGCTATCTAACTATGTACTTTTTCTCACATTTTGAGTATGTTTAGTTTTTCATCTTTAATTTTTTTTTAAGTATAACCATTTTTTTGTCAAAAACCAACTTGTAGTATTTTTCACTGTACTTTTTAGTTGTTCATCGAAAGTTCAAATATATTACATTTTTTATAAACTAGACTCCATTCTACAAATTACCAACAAATGATTTTCAATAAATTTTCAAAAAAATTACGGGGGAGCATGCTCATTTTTTTGTTTTTCAAGATGTGTCCACTTTGAAAATTAGTAAAAAATCATATATTCATTAAAAAAATTAGACATAAACTACATGGTGTTACTTAATTTCTCACCTAGCGATTTTTTAAATACTAAAAAAATTTAAAATTTTAGGTGGGGCACGCCATATGTTATTTTATATTTAAAAAAACAAATGGGGCCATTTTGTGTGGCCTCCCTTTTTGAACCCTTTAATCTCTACCATTTAAAAAACAATAGTTTAGAAAGCAGATTAACAACACTACAACTCTTTTTTTCATTGCATCTTCATATTTTAAGTGTAACGATCTTCATTTTCTAATCCAAGGTTGATCTTTCCTGATTTTAAAATAAAGCGGCCACTTAAGGCCTCATTTTGGTCCTCCATCTTTGTCCACTTTCCCAATAATACATCATTAAAAAAATATGTAACTAGTCTCAACTAAAATGAGTGAGCTATTTTCCTTCACATTAAGTGAGAATAGAATGAGTGTTATTTTTCTTCACATTGAACGGGGTGAAAGTGCAAAGCTTTGTCACATTTTTATAAAAGAAATGACCAACACGAATCTAACTATTTAACTTAAATCAATAGAAATTGATGTATATGTTTTAAATTTTAAAATGATGTAAATTAATGAAATATATATTTTTTAGGATACTACTCATTATATATTAAATTTTATTTCTTTACCCTCACTTTTATTTTTGTATTTATAACTTAAAACTTTACTACATGGATTATTTTTTTCTTATTTTGATAAATAAATAAATTAAATAAATCTTAAAATTAATGTGTATTGAAAACACAACTATCTTGATAGGATATCACTTTTTTTCCTAACTATGATAGGAATAAATTATATCTTGAGATGAAATTTCTTCTAGTGCATCATATGTTTTAATAAACATTAATATTCTTTCTTGAAAAGACAATCAACCTCATTTTTTGTACTAATGAATAGAGCTTCTATTAAATGAGTGCATTGTCTAGATTGCAAAATCATAACTATACCTACTTACCTTTAAACTCAATTTACCTTCGCTTAAACCCTTTAAATAAAAAAATAAGCCTATACAAAATGTAAGGCCTTTCGAGTAAAGTTGATTGCCCTTGGAAAAGACCTCGCCTTCTTTTAAGGACAGCAAGTATTTTTTAATTGTTAAAGGCATCAAAGTGGGTTTACGTGTAGCCGAACATTTCCTTATCCATATGCCAAACTTGGTGTAGTTTCGAAATTTTGAAACATATATGTGAAACAGATTCTACTTCTTGTCGTTTTCAATTTTGAAACGCATATGTTTCAAGATTCCACCCAGAGTGCTCGGAGATTTCCGCAATTAAAGCAGTCTATTTTCGTTGGGATTTATTATACCAGACTTATGAACGCCACGCGTCAGTCAAAAATGGATCCGCGGCACCACCAAATCCTATAAATTCGCATTCGCTCCCGACCAACCTCGTCAGCTACTCAAAATTATTTCTCTTTGCTGTCAAGTCTTTTTTTCTTTGCTGGTTTTCTATTTACTGTCAACTCCTTTTTCTTGCAATGGCGGAGGAAAATGTAGCAGAGCATCAAGATCGTGGGCTGTTTGGGAAGAAGAAAGAAGAAGAGACACATCAGCAGCATGAGCAGGGACACGTAGGCGTGGCTCACCCTACGCCTGTGTCTCATTGCCACGTGGAGGAGGGCAAGTTCCATGGCGAAGCTGAGAAGAAGACACACGACATGGTTAAGCTGCATAGCACCAACACCGCTGTAAGTTTTTTTTCTTCATAAAAAGATCATGCATTCCATTTGATCTTCCACTTTCTGTAATGTCAGTAGTTTGTTCATTTGGATCTGATGAAATGAATGTGTTTACACGAAGGGTGGATTGAAAGACAAGATCAAGGAGAAGCTTCCTGGACACCACAAAGAGGGTTTGATGGATAAGATTAAGGAGAAGCTTCCTCGACACCACAAAGAGGGTTTGATGGATAAGATCAAAGAGAGGCTTCCTGGATACCCTTAAGAGGAAGAAAAAGGGCGTTGAACAGCAACTGTTTTTTGGCCGGTTTTATTATATGTTAAGTTGTGTGTAGCTACGCGTATTTACCACCTTTTGGTTTGAAGCATACTGTGGATTGTATGTGTGTTGTGTTTACCTTCTATATTTAATAAGAATGCAAGGGTTATGTGTTTTTATATTGCAATGTGTTGTTGAGGAATTGGGAAGTGCACAGGGTTTTTATACCTGCTTTTTTCCATAAAGACTTTGGTCTGGCAGTTTACTTTATGTGCCCACTGTATTTGCAGAATTTCAGTACATAATCATTATAAACTGACAAATAAGTTAAAACCAGTAGTATAATAAAAGCCAATTAACTGAAATAAAAAGCTTTGTAAAATCAAGGTGGTTTTGGAGGAGACAGGATGCATTTTCTTAGGTTTTGACAAAAACATGATCCACTTGCATTCGCACATAAGATAATAATTAAAAAACACTCATATTGACAAATCAGATAATAAATTAGTACTTCTTAGTGTGAATTTGGACATGTTTTTAATCAGCTTAAATTTATATAAGCCATGGTGGGTATTGACAGGTGCGTACAGCGTTTGTCTATGTGGCAGCTCTTATCTTTTGCAATTATTGAAATTGCAAAGAATCCCACCACTCTTAATGTTGTCCAAAAAGAGTAAAAAGGTTTATCAAATACTGACCTTCCAATACCTACCCAACATATCCAACATGAGATGCTCCCACAAGAGTTTTCCAAATACTTAGTCAAAATTCTGAACAGATGTTTTGACGTATCAAATACAAAAACTCAAATTGAGCCTCATCATTCATGTTTGAGGGGCATTAATTGTAAGTTTACCTGTTTTTAGGCTTTGAGAACCACTATACACTAAAAAGTACATTGAACAAATCAGATTATACACCTTCCTCTCACATGAACCTCCAGTGGGACTACAATTATATATAAAGTAGAATTCAATCGGCACAAGGTAATCATCTAAAGGCAAGCATAACAGAAATTCGATGAAATAATTTTCACAAAAAACCTATCTAACAGGTTTGGGTCCCATCCATGGTTAAAATTTATGATTACCTTTTGAAAAACTTCGAATTGTCTAACCATTAAAAATCAGATCAAGGTAGGAAAATTGCACATGAAACTCTTATACATGAGATGCTTTTGGAGTTTGATTTTGAATTGGGGAGGTTTAGAGTTTGAGTGTTTGAATTCAAAGTCTCATTGTTAATTGTCAGATTTTTGTTTTTAAAAGTGTATATAATTGTAATGGTGAAAATTGTAAATCTATTTTTTTCTTTTTTTTTATGTTTTTAGACTTATGGTAATTCGATTGTTCTTTATGTATTAATTAATGTCTAAAAAGTTGAGACATTTTTTGTGAAAGTTGACAAATAATTTTATCCTAGTCTATTCCCATCATCCCTCATCTCCAAGATCAAATAATAATAATTAAAAAACACTCGTATTGACAAATCAGATAATAAATTAGTACTTCTTAGTGTGAACATTTTTATAAAAGCCAACACTTACTTTCACAGGTCATATAATAATTTAATACTCTTACTGTCATAGATACCATAGATACCAGTAGTATTACAAATCTCAGACATGCATGTGTGGAATACAGGACACCCATTTTTTTTAATGCAAAATAAATATTATTAGGATTAGATCTAGAACAAGATGTAAGCTATAGGTTTTTAATGGAATTGTAGTGTTAATATTGCTATGCAAGTGGTACTCAATTTCTAATTTTTCTATGAATTGAGCTGTTATAAACTATTAATTCATATTTCACAACAAAGAATTATTAGTGCAAATCAAGATAAATAGCATAAATAAAATCATAAAGGAATACTCAAGATAAAATTAATTGTAGTACAATAAATTCACAACTTATTTGTTTACAACTACACAAAGTTGAAATTGACATCTTCATATTACTTCTTGCATGATTATGATTCTTATATAGAGAACAATCAAATTCAAAACAAGTAATGCATGAGTAATACACTAATTATGGTCAATAGTAAAAAGGAAAAGTATTTTTTACTAAGATGAGCAATGAAATAAGTATCAACATTCCAATTGTCAATATCCAGAAAACCCCATTAACATCATCTCATCTAATTAGGGTCAATAATTGTATTTCTTGACATGCATAATTTTCTCTTTTTTTCTTGTTGATGTCCTCCAAAAGAAATGCTACAAAAGATGACCAATTTAAGTATCCATTTAAAAAAAAAAAGTGACTTAATAGAAAATGAGTAATTGAGAAATACTAGATTTTTTATAGTAATTGTTAATCACTTATAAAATTATAGTGGCAACCACTTTTGTATTTCTTTTATTTTTTAACTAAAGTTGTCTTAAACATTGGTATGCCAACATAGCCATGATACCTTTATAACTATGATTTCTCATTTGAGAATATTACTCAAATCAAATACATATTTTACATATATATTCAAGAGAAAATAAACTCAAAAATGCTGAGAATAAATTTTCACATGAACAATTATTGGCTTTTGTGTTGATATTTTTATATGATGAACTCATTTTGAGACGTTTGACTTCTATGATTCCATTAATTTATCTTGAAAGGTGATTCAACTTAAAAGCCACAATCTATGCTCGTCTCCATGTTTGACTCATTTGATTTGGTGAATTTACCTGGAAGAGTAATTTTTGGTTTTGATTTCATTGTCCACAAGTATCTCACATTTGATTTCTTTTGTGGTTAATTTGTCTTTATGGATAAACTTTAGCTTGGTATTTAATTAAGAAAAAATGATTTCTTTTTGATGAATTCATCTTATATATATACAATATATACATATATATATGTATATGTATGTAATATGTGTATGTGTGTGTGTAATGTGTGTTGATAGGCACAAAGGGGTCAGCCAAAAAGAAACATGGCATAAAATGCAAGAGAAAAAAAGAAAAATTATAATGTGAGAGCTAAAAGCTCCTGAGACTCAATGTGTCATTAAACATCAACATCTACTTCCATCTCCTTGGGAAACACCACTGACTCCTCACCTTCTGCCTCCACCCTAGAAGCCAAGACCATCACTCTGGCCGCTAAGTTATGGAGCCCCTATTAATTCCTTGAGGATGACAATGTTTATCACAACCTCTATCATCTGTGCTTCTTGGTTTTCCCTAACACTCCATAGCATAAATGGTATCCATGGGTCATTGAAGTTGTGAGTTAGTAGCCCAACACCACCATTTCTAGGTAGAACTCTCACTTGCTACTACCTATTGAGGTAGTTTTGGTCACTCACAATGTGCTAGGAAACAAAGGTTTATTGCCTCTCTTCAAAAGTAGTGAGAACTACTCCACGGTTCCTTTTGTATTGTGGATAGCACAATTCTAAGATCAATGTAACTCCACAAGGGAATTTGGAATTTAGATAACTAGAAATTTATATCCAATTGCATAGGTAATTTCAATAACTCAAAATGATAGATTAAATTTCATTAAATAGCATATTGAAAAACTCAGTTTATTGCTCTTTCATACAAAATATGAATCATTTATAATATATATAAAAAAAAGTAGGGTAACAAGGACTGATATAAATATATTCTAATCGGACAACAATATCAAGCATTCTATAAATCATCTTTGTAGGTTTAAACAAGATCTTTCAAACAACCAGTAACAAAAATAGTATTCACACATTCACTATTAATAGAAGTCAATCTTTAAAGGAAGCAAAAATGCATAAGATTTTTGAATTTCATTCAACTAGAACACCGTCAATCACATGTAGATTTGGGATGAAACCCTACTTAATTCTACAAATGGAGACTAGATCTCATCAATTTCAAAATTGTAATTAAAACATAATACTCATTCCATCACCATAGCACTAGATCTAAATGCATGCAATATAGGCACAATCCTTAGATAAATAAATTAACTCCACCAAAGTTAGTAGACAAACTCCACACCAAGATTGTATTTGTTTGTGATTGCAAAAAATTACATAAGAATTTCGACCCTTCGAGTGATTTAGAATTTAAAATTTATAGAAAAACTAAGTCCCATAATTGGATGTGATTTTTTAAAAGTGTAACACAATTTTAAACTTTTTTGGTTGTCTTAACCATCAAGCTTGTAGGTCTTTCATTGCAAGTTTATATAAAGACCGTGATGATGCTAGGGTCTATCTTACCTATATAAATTCTCCTGTTAGTGCCTTCATTTTTTTGTCAAAAGTAAACATGTCCTAGTTTTGGTATACATTTTTACTCATTCATCAAAGTTTGAAAGAAATTACATTTTTATAAACTAGACTTCATTCTACACTTGATAAAAAAATTGATTTTTCATTATTTAAAAAAAAAAATAGTGGGGAGCACACTCAAATTTTAGCTTTTCAAGATGTGTCCACTTTCAAAATTTGTAAAATATTATATATTCATATTTTTTATTTTTTAAAAAAAGGTTAACTTTCTAGGGAAGCCACAAAAGACGCTATGTTGTTTTTTTGATAGAAACATGACCATTGTTGGTGGCCCCGCTTCTTGAAACCCTTAATCTTCATTATTTTCAGAAAAAACAAAGCCTTAGAAAGTAGATTCAGAGCACTTGTTGTTTGCATCTTCAAATTTTGAGTGTAACTATCTTCATTTTCTATGAACATCAGACTTTGCTAATTTTAGAAAGAAAAAAAATGGCATCTTGAAAACCATTTTTGCATCATAACTTGTGCACTTAGCCTATTCCTTCAATATTTAAAGTCTAAAACATTACAACAAATCACAAATAAAAACTAGAGTTAAAAATAATAAGTATTTACATTATATACAAGTTGTAATGTAGTTGTTTCATATTATTTCTCTATAACCATAAAATTGTAACATTGAAAAATAAGAAAGTAGAATTATGAAACAATAATTACCTCTAAAAATTATGCACAAAGTAAATATATTAAATTCACTAGTACAATTAAAGACAAATTTGTAGATTGATATATTTAAAATTAAAATATGTTCAAAATAATTTTACATTGTAAAATTTAAAAACATTCTTTAAAAAAAATCACAATTAATAATATTTTTTTATTCCATTATATTTTTAAAATAATAATCTATTTCAATTATATTTTCCTTTTAAATAATATATTATAAATTAAAATATATTATGATCTGTTATAATATATTTATAATTTATTAATCATTTAATGTATTATATGATTATATAAAAATATAAATCAAATTATACAATCTAAACAAATTTAAATTGTAATTCAAATTTCAAACTTGTCCTCCTCTTATTCGAGTAATATTTGGAGGTCCTACTTTGTTGGGTGTCTCTTTTCTCATGTTTTCAATTTTCATTTGAATCAATGCATTAGAATCTTTTAGTTCTATTTGGGTACACAGTTAGAGTTGTTTAACCAAATGAAAAACAAGTATTTTCTTAATGATTCACAAGGATCTACTAAAACTATATTTGTAAGTACATTAATTATTTTGCTCTTGTAGACTAGTCATTATAATAAAAGTTAAGATTCACTTTTCTCACAAACTATTAGAATAATTAAACAATAAGTAACATTCATAAATTAATTAAATATAAAAAAGAAAGCACTAAAATTTTATTAATCAATTAAAAAATTAACAAAATTTAAATTCACTTTTCTTATGAAAATTTTTAATATAAATTTGAATACTCAATTATTAAATTTAATATGTTAATTTAATTATATATAATTTATTCATTAAGTAGATAGTATAATTTTATTTCAAAACTATTTTATTTATTATATACTTGGGAACATAAATTGTATGTGTTGTTTAATTTTATATATATATATATATATATATATATATATATATATATATATATATATACATACATACATATACTGAGAAATATCTTTGTGATCAAATATCTTTGAGTTATTTATTTGATCTTTTAAATTTCTTTATTTTTGATTTGTTTATTTGATGTTTTAATTTATCTATGATAAATATTTTCAAATATTTGTAATTTATCTTTGATTTCTCTTTCAAATAAAATCCCTTTCATTTTGATTTTTTGAAGGATACCTCTTTGATTTTGATTTTGATTTTTCTTTGAGATTTATCTTTAACTTTGATTTTTCTTTTTCTTTGAGATTTATCTTTGATTTATCTTTTTGATTTTTTTGATCAAATATCCTTGATTTCAATTTTTATTTTTTTATTAAATTTCTTTTATTTTGATTTTGATTTTTCTTTGTGATTTATCATTGATTTTTATTTGTGATTTATATTTGATTTTTTTTTTATGCAAAAAAGTTTCATTTCATCTTTTTCATTTATTTATTTGATATTTTAGTTGATCTATGGTAAATATTTTCAATTTTTTGTGATTTATATTTAATTTTTCTTTAATGTATTTTTTTTTACTACTAAATTGTCCTTTGAATTGTATTCTTGATGTAACAACCACATTACATGGAACATAAAAACAATAAGGACTTCTCACTCAACTAGAACATTTTTTTTCTTTTGAAAACATCATTGAATAACATCATAATAAATGCAACCATTGCTACCATAATAAGAAGTAAGCTAGTATTCTAGTTAAACAACACGAAACTTGAATTGAATTCATATATTCAAGTACTAGATAATCAAGAGTTACAAGGATAAGTGATTATAAGTCCTCATCTGGTCATGTGTCTTCCAAGACTCGGCTCACCATTTTCATGTGAGGGTAAGCATCATCTAAGTGCTTTTCCACCAACCACAGACCCGTGTAGTCCCCTGCACACCTTCCTAACTAGAAGGGGCCCTTCCCTTCTTATGAAAGGAAATGTTGGAAACCCTCGAGAAATTCCATTTGAGCTCTAGGGGTAAACCCTACCTATCTAACTTTTCTATTCTTCTAAACACACCTTCCAACTAAGCTAGCAACTCTAGTTAGTTAGGTATCTAGGTTACTATGAGTACTAAAGTGTAGTCAATGGCACCTGCACCTACTATGGCCATAGCTTTGTACTATTGTACAGACTCACCCACCCTACTCGACTTGGAAAATTCTTCTAATATATGGCTTCTGAGAGACTTTCTCTCCACCCTTTACTCTTACCAAGGACACCTATCCTAGGGAAAACTCTCTTAACCTAGTTAATTTTTTTCAAATAAGACACACTCCTCTTGGCTACCTACCACATGTCATCATTATACTTTAAACTAGGGTTTTAAGAAATCCTTCGAACTTCCATGGCTAACAATTTCAACTTAGAACATACACCCCCAATAGAGAAAATAATAGGGTTTTTAAACCAAGAAGGCAAAACAAAAACCTTTCAACCCCTTAGATAATTTGGTGTTGACATTGCACCTAATCCATTCTGACCATCTAGATGGCATGCACAACAAGATACCTAGTAGTATGCAAACATAACCAAGAATTTATTTTTGCATCAAGTAGTAAATAGTTCTTTCTTTTTTTAATTGAAATCTCTTTCATTCATTATTAAACATTTGCATGCACATTCCAATATTTAGACTCTTATCTTCTTTTATAATAGCATTGTTCTTGGTTAAACTTCATGCTAACATTCTTAATTTTCTTTTCATTTCAGGTTAGAAAAGAACAAAAGAAAACTAAAGCATGCTACAATCTCATCCTAAAAGCTCTTTCTAGAATAACCATTAAGGCACCAAGAACTATAGCTAGGGATTTTTGTCAATCAAGACATAAAGAATGAACTTTCTACTACAACTCACTCTAACCATGTTGCAGAGATCAAATTCTAAACAAGAAATAGTGATATCTTTTTAAAAGAATGGCACACATGTTGCATTTTCTCATAGGATTATCTTGTATCAAGAAAACACTGATATCTCATAGAATAAGTTACTCAAGAGCAATATGTGCTTGTATAAAATTTTGGAACTTGATAAGTCTAAAAATGAGCAACTGGAGACAATCCAAAACCATTGAATCCTCTCCTCCCTTCCCAACCATAAATATGTTTGTTGAAGGAGAATTTTTCTTCAAATACAAAAGGTCGATTGAATATTAGGTGGTTAAGATAACCACCTCCTCAATTTTGTATAACTCCCTCCTCAATAAAGTCGAGCATGATAAAGTATTAATGAAAAGAAAAAAGTTTCAAAGTGGTGGATATAGCCAACAAAATCTTCTTAGATGCTACACCATTTTTGTGGCTTAAAAAAAGGAACCACTAAGCAATATTTTAGTCTATGTCCAAAATTATGGCAATATGGTTTAATTTAAAATTTAATAAGGATGTAATTTATCCCACCAACTCAAGATGGCCTCACCTCCTATATTCAAATGAGAGGGTTAAAATTACATATTTAATATTTGAATCTTTACCTCAACAAAATTTGGTGGAAAAACATTATAACTTCCTTTTTTAAATTTAATAAAATATTCACTTTTGAAACATACTAGATCAAATTAAATATTTATAAATGAAACATTGGTCTTCCAAACCTTAAGAGAGGTATAAAATTATTCAGTTAATACCTTAAGGCGATGTCATGCATCATGGTTATACCTTGCCTAAAGAAGAGTAATAATGTTAATATATATATAGGCCATCTGGAATAATTTCAAACTCAATAGGTGATAACACCATACCAACGAGTTCAGGTGCCAAAAATTAGGTTTCCTATCAGGAAGGGGATAATTAAACTGAATAGTCATTGATGCACATATTTAGGCCTGTATGCATTAATACGCGTATGTGCATATGCATGCATATGTACAATCACAGACTCATAAATTCACCTACCATCATGTGATTATTTCCATATGCATACACCCACAATGGTGTATGTAGGTTCATCCTTCATGTGAATATCTTCTTGTTTGGTTTAATTTCATTGACAAAAAGAAGGTAGGGAAATTGGTTTTCAAAACCCTAAAACCACCTACAACACAACTGCATCCAAGTATCACATAAAAGACTTACCTCAAAATAGGACTCCTATTACACTCTTCAAGGGTTCGTAGATCCTTTTGACCTAACCCTAGCTTAGATGGAATTTTCCAAAGCATTCCAACACCACCTCTCTACTCAAATGATACTTTCCCTCTTTGGAGATTGTGGTATGTGCTACCCTGCATTGAACTTCAAACAAACAAAAAATTAGTCTGACATATAGATATCATAAAATCCCCATTGTATATTCTCTATCTATGCATTTACTGAAAAAATACTTGAACATAACTATCAAAGAAAATGATGTGAGCTTTTGAGAGAAAATACTTGAAAGGTTAATGTTTCTTATTTAGCCATGAGTGTGCACATAAATAATTTGAATGATTAATCTTCAAAGAACATAGATAACAAGAAGATTCAATGAATTAATTCATATTAATCGTTCACTATACTAAAAGTATTGATAAACAAAGTGTATTCTTTTGAGAAACTGGCTACATAGTGTGTGCATTAATTCTCCACTACAACTACTGGAAAAAGTTTATATCCAGCCCTACCCCTTTACAATGCAAAATTCCTAATTTATAATATTGCAAGGAGCAGTTACAATTGTGCAGAATGATCTTTGAATTCCCTGTGACTTTTGATAGAGAGACATTCAAAATTTGTTTAACAATCCATTGTAATTACATTTTTAATACTACCAGTTTTTATAACAGTTTATAAATAATTAGACTGTATTTTAAAATAATGCATAATTCTATAGAAAAAATAATTTAAATAATTCTTCCTGGCCCTGATGTTTATGCCAATGCTCACCAGGTGTTAGAATACTCCAATAGTCACTATATGATATTCCATTGCACCATTATGACCTTCACACACAGCCTTCTTGAGAGGTTGGAGATCCCTTCGAGATTTAACCATATTTAATAACTTAGCTAGGGCTAGAGTATCTGAAAGACAAAATGAATTTTTGCTACAATATAAAGAAGATATGAAATAAGGATTAGTTCTAGAGTTACCTTGAATTCAAATAATCTAAATAAACAATATTTTGAAAATAAACTGATTGGGCTACAAAACTCTGATCGACCATGTGTGATATCTTGAAAGAAAAGGAAATTCAACAATTAAAATAATATGATTATCTTAAATACCTAAAAATTTGACAAAAATAGTAAAGTAAACCAGATTTAATATGCTCAAAAACTTCCACAGATCCAAAGGAAAGAAAAGTTTCAGATGCTAAGTTTGTCCAAGGCTATGTACAATTAAGTTTATGGTGATTTTGATGTTGCTTCCTTTGTACTAATGTCCATGCAACTTCCGGAGATGTCACTGGCCTTATAGTTTCTCCCATCTATTCATTGGGGTTAAAGCAGACACAGAGAACAGGAAGGTCTAAAGTTTGAATCACAAATCTGCAGTGCACAATGAATATGGAATGTGATCTTCTTCCCTGGATACTCACATAATATCTTGCAATGAACCTGGAAAACATGCAAATAAAATAGCATTTGAAATGGAAAGGTCATGGTGCAGATCACAGAGATCGAATGAATGCAACAAGGAAATAAACGGCTTCTTGCTAGCACCAATTCACATGCAAGGCAATGGAATGGTTTGTTGTCAAAAAAATTAGTTACTTTCGTGCCTCCTCCTCTTCCATTACTGCCAACTGCCCGTCACTTTGCACCTACTTCATTTTTGTTTACACAGATCATTGGCTGTCACTGTCGAAGCCTCTCGGCTTAATAAAAAGTGAGTTTTTTTTAAACACATTCATATCACTCAATGTAGTTAAGAGTTCTGTAAATGCTAGTGAAGGGAAAATTCGTTGCGCAAAATATTGGCGACTTCAATGTGGTTTGAGCAATTCATTCCCCTTAACATGCTTCGACTTTGGTTTGCTTGGAAAGTTGTTTCTCATGAAATAATGGAGATAATTCTACTTCCACGTTTAGTCTCCTTATTCTGGAAAGATAATTCAAATACTACATATATGTTATAATCATTAGAAGACATGATAGCTCTTACTCCCATCCAATATGTTGCAATACCTTATCGAGTCATCATACATTTATCAAGTTTTCCATTATCTTCTTAGATGTCGTAGAACTTCTTCACTCACGTTCACACAAAGAATTTGAGACGGTTTCAAGGAATTCTTTATATATTCAATTAGAGGGCAACAAATGGTGTATGTGGCATGTAATCAAAATGTTTTAGGCAGTTGTAGCCTTTGTTCTGCTCTTCCACATTAATGGCAGTTAATGTTGTCCAGGCCATGAAAGAGATTCACTTTTGCATTTCAAGGAATCTGTTGTTGATCCCTCCCAAATACTAAACTCATGGCATGGTTTCAACTATTGTGAATGCAATAGAATCCAATGTCATCCTCACACAACTCATGTCATTCATCTGGATTTGCACATTAAATGATTATGGTGATCACCCTAATCTCAAAAGGCTTCTGAGTAATTTAGCTCAAGATTCTCTTTCCCTATTGTTCAATTTGGAACAGTTGGAGCACTTGGATCTTAGCTTCAATAACTTCTCTCGAGTTCTTATCCCTCATGGATTGGGCAGACTCACGAGTTTGTGCTACTTGAATTTATCATAGGCTGAGTTTAGTGGAGATATTCCTACGGAGTTCGGGAACATGTCCTCTTTGCACTACTTAGATCTCTTTGTCTACCATTGGATTTGGTTGAAAATGGTGGACATGCGGAAGTGGACAAGAAACATGAGAGATTTACAAGAGCTTATATTGGACGAAGTAGATATGTTAGGAGTGGAAAGCAATGAGTTGGACAACGCTCTCTCCACCATGTACACTCTAACCTCTCTTCAAATTTCCTCCTATTCTCTCTCTGGGGAAATTTACCCTACCCTTCCCAACCTCACCAATTTGACCCACCTCCAACTTGCTTATAACGAATTCAATGGTAGCATCCCTTCTACCTACTAAGCCTTCTAAGACTACAACTAGAGGACTTGTCCAGTAACTTGGATCTAGAAGGGAAGTTGTCAAGCATTCTACCCCAACACTCTACTTCCCTTCACACCCTTCTTCTTTGGTACACAGTAGTGGAAAGAAGTATTCTAGATTTTGTTGCCAACATTTCTTCATTAACTCTCTTAGATCTCTCACACTGTTATGTCGAAAGTATTCCAATTACGATGGAAAATCTAGCAACGCTTAAAGAATTGTATCTCTCTAATAATATGTTAAGAGGGCACATCCCTCCATTTGGGGATAGACCTCCCTTGGGAAGACCTTTTCATTTGGCCTATATTGATTTTTTTGACAACCAATTGGATGGTCACATTCCCCCAATGTTGTTGACAACATTTTTGAACCTTCGACATGTTGTTTTGAGTAACAATTAATTGAAGGGCAGCATTCCATCCCTTGACACTAAGCCTCATTGCCTTGCAATCCTCTATCTAAGCCACAATCCATTGACGGGTAAAACCCCCCCTTCCATTGGCTGACTATCATCTCTCGAATTGCTTGATCTAAGCAACAAAAAAATTAGAAGGTGCCATTCCTCTCAAAATTTCAAATCTTTCAAAATTGTGAAGGCTTTTCCTATACTCCAACAGGTTAAGTGGGGTTTTTTCAGAGTCTCACCTTGATAATCTCATCCAACTTGCCCAGGTAGATATTTCCAATAATATTTTAACTATAAAGATCAAGCTAACATGGATTCCTAAATTCTCTTTGGCAACACTGGATTTAGGGTCATGCAACATGGATGGCAAGTTTCCAACATTCCTAATAACTCAATATGAGCTTGTCAAGGTGGATTTGTCCAACTACAGTCTTGCAGGAAATATTCCCCACTGGATATGGGGTTTCACTTCTCTTTTGTATCTCAATCTTTCTCATAATCATTGTGTAGGAGTTCTACCTCATTTGTTTATGGGAAGTCAATTACAAACTCTAGATTTGCATAGCAATAATTTACAAGGTCAGCTACCACTTCATTTTGCTTGCCTATTGGTGTTAGACGTGTCAGAGAATCAACTCAGTGGATTCATTCCAGAAGAAATTGATGAACATTATCTTGAATATCTCTCTCACTCTCAAAATTATCTCAATGGTAGCATTCCACCTTCTATATGCCAAATACAGGTTGTGGATCTCTCAAATAAAAAGCTTACAGGTAACATTCTTGCCAGTTTCAAAAATTGCTCTTCTATTGAGATGTTGAACTTAGAGAACAATTCCTTGGAGGGAAAGTTCCCACGGAAATTTGGAGACATGCTTTCTCTTCAAACATTAAAATTTGGTAGAAATGAATTGAATTCATACATCTCATCCTCTCTTGCAAACTATAAGCAGTTGGAGATACTAGATTTGAGAAACAATGACATCAGAGGGGTCATTCCAAATTGGATACGGAAACTTCAAAATCTTAATATTTTTATCTCAAGGTCAAATAGATTTCATGGCATAATATCCTCAGAAGTTAGAACATTTCCACTTCTACAAATCTTAGATATTTCATCCAACATAATTTTAGGAATTATTGCAGCTCACATCTCATCCTTGTAGGCTATGAAAAATCAAATAGTTAGTACTAAAATGTTTCTTCCTAGAAGTGATGATTGAATCTATGTAGATCAAGCAAGAATCATTAACAAAGGAAAGGAAATGGAATTTGTAAGATCATTGGCACTGGTAAAATGTATTGATTTATCAAATAACAATTTAACAGGTGGAATTCCTCCAAACATGGGATTGCTCAAGGGTTAGTAATTCTTAACATTTCAAGAAACCATATTAGGGGTGAAATCTTAGAGAGTTTGGGAAAATGCTATAGTTGGAGTCTCTTGATCTCCCACACAACCAACTGTCTGGAATTATCCCTTTGGATGATCTATAGTTGCTCAAATTCTTGGGTTACCTGGACAAGTCCCACAATAATCTTTTAGGAAAGATACCATAAGGGGGATAATTTTACACATTTGCTGCATTGTCCTTTTCATACAATTCAGACCTATGTGGCCTCCAACTCAATACAACCTATTGTGGCCTTCAACAAGTTAAACCTTGTCTTGCAAGCATTCTATTAGAGATAAATGTTGATGAAGAAGAAGAGGAGGATATATGGTGGGGAGTTAGCCTTGAAATGACCTATGTAGGTGGGTTTTCTATTATAATTGGAGTGTTGTGTTTTACCACAACATGGATTAGAAAATGTTTCTAGGTGATGGATAACATTATCATTTATCTTTTTGAAAGGATTTAGAAAATAACTGCCTTTTGTGACCATGGTAGAAATTTGTAAGATAATTTATAAGCTCTCCCCTCCATTATATTTTAAAGGCATTATTTTATTATAATATAATGTTGACCTAACTATTAGAGGCATTATTTTATTATAATATAATGTTGACCTACCTACTAATATTGAGGTCAAGCTATTTCTAGTTTTGTAAGTATATGGTTTATGTATACTTTTATTATATAAAATTTAAGTTTTGATTATGTATCATCATGTATGTATTATAAATTGTGGGGCATTCATTTTGATTCTTAATGTGATCCATCAATTAAATCTCTATTTCTTCATGTTTAAAGAATATGTCTACATTTTGTTTATAAATTTATTACCTACTATATATATATATATATATATATATATATATATATATATATATATATATATATATATATATATATTGAGGTGTATGTTTAAAAAAAATCAATTAAAAGAAATATTTTTAGTAAAAATATCAACTAAAATGGTTTTGTGTTCTTAAAGTTGTCAACCATTTGTAAAAATATATCAATTAAATTTGGTTTTTTGTTCATTTATTTAATCAATTTTTAATGGTTACTTATATTCTTTTATAATGCTTAGCCTTTTATTTTACTTTTGTTCTTAAATCATTTAAATTATTAAAAAATTAGTTTTCTCTAAATATTTCTTAAAAGTATAGATATTTACATTAGATTGTGGATCACATATATGAAATATTTTTTTGGATGAATAAATCTATTACATTTAGTTCCTTTTTAATGAGGGTGAATTATAATTGTTACTATAATTTTTTTATGGAAATATATAATATTAATAATGATTTCGATTGTTACACAAGAAGGTTGTGTGATTGTAGGAATGAAATCCCAATTAGCTCAAACATTGGTTGAGATGAAAAAGAATGTTAGATGAACAAAATTATTGTCATTTATTATTAATCATGGATTTAATAATGAGGGAAAATTATGAAAATACCATCCATTAGTGAGGAAAGACTTGGTTTCTTTCCATTCTAGATCTATTAAATAACAATATCCGTATCATTCTATCATTTATTTTTTCACTTAAAAGTTTAGATAAGGGAGAGGCATCGATCATGGGCATGGGACCAATTGTGGGTATAGTATGTGATAGCCTAGGGCCCACTTTTGGGTAATAAAAGAGACAAAAAAAAATTCAAATATTTTTGTGAATATGATAAGACAAGTTCATGTCAAATTCACATTATGTCCTATCATAGGTAGACTATTTATTTGCCACCTTCCCAATATCAAGTGAATGCAAGTTGATATATATATTTACATAATATAAATATTGTTTGTCACCTTCCCAATAACAGGTTAGTGCAAATGGATATATTTTTATCCAAAATATATGTTTTATTGCATTAAAAGTGAGTTGACATGTATAGAAGCCATTGTCAACTGAATGAGTTGTAAATATATTTTAACAAATTACAATAAAACTCTTCCATTTCTCATCTTTTTTTGACAAACTATTAGTTCCACCATGTCCATATACACCAATATTTTTGTGAATTTACCTACAAAAATGATAAAAGTGAACTATCAAGCTCACTATGCAATACAATTTTACAAAAAAACACATAATTATTGAAGTATTATTTACAAACAAATATAAAATTAAAATAATTAGAAAAAAAATTAAAACTGATTAGAATTACAAATTTTTTAAATACCCTTTAAAATCACCAACCAAATTTCCTATGTACCCCTTTTATATCACTTTTACCATTAATTCTTTTAATGCAAGATCAAATTCCCTCCCACAACTGAAATTTCTCCACTTGCATAGGTACCAATTCTAATTCTATCAACCTCTTTATTTATACATGAGACCTCAATTGTGCGATGCAAGCTACCTATTCACAATTTGAAATTTATGAGTTTGTGTTGGAGACATCTAATCGACAATGAGCTCCTCCAAAGTGACGCAATATCCTCCATCTTCTATGATATGTCTGAAACTTGCCTTCGATATTAGTTATGCATTCATGTATGAATTTGTTGTTCATATGCCTTGTCCATTTACATTTAAATGAATCAAACTTTTTGTTTCATGTGCCTTGCCTATTTACATTTACATCAAAATGGTTTATGGTTTTTATGTTATTGTTGTCACACACTATACCCACGATACAACCCCAACCCAATATCGGCCACTCTATCTTACAACTAACTGTGATATTTTTATATACCTTCAAACAATAGTATGGTACACAAATATTTCCAACCCTTTATGATATGACATTATGATGCATACATATATATATATTGTAGAGATACATAGATACATAAGTTTCATATAGCCTTCTTCATTTACATTCAACTGACATATATATCTATCTTTGCAGCATATATATTGCAGAGATACATTGATACGTAAGTTTCCTATAGCCTTCTTCATTTACATTCAATTTAATTAGATGCATGCTTTGTTTGTTCTTCAATTATAGTGACTGTAAATATCGACCCCTCTCCCTTACAGCCAACTGTGACAATGGCTAACTCCTACTTCTGTTATAACCATTTATGGAATTTGTATATAACTTGAAACAACAGTAATTATATTTATATATATATATATATATATATATATATATATATTGTAGAGATAGATAGATACATAAGTTTCTTATACCCTTATTCATTTACATTCAACTTGATTAGATTTATGCTTTGTTTTTTCTTCAATTACTGTAATATGTATGGGTATGTGCAGGATCATCATAAAAAAAAAGGCCCTTAAGTGACAATGAAAATGCAAAAAAATCAGAGTTAGGCAACTTGACATAAATTTTTTAATAAGTTATCTATATTATTTTAAAAATATGTAAGAATAGAATCTATGGAAAACTGAATGTAGTTTCTAAACTACTGGGTTTATTTTTCTAAAAAAAATCTATTTGGTGAAAAAATTGAAATTTCAATGTAGTAGTACTTAAATTTTAGGGAAAAAATAAGAAGTAGGTGTCTGTCCGACCACCCTAACCATAATAAAATCATAATATTTTAGATATAAGTAGAGGAATCATGTCCAAATGTGGTGCATATTTTTTTGTATTTTTTTTCCAAGTAAATAATTAATTATGATTTTTTTATTACAAATTTTAAAAAATATAAAAACTCGTATGTCTGACCACCTTAACTTGGTCAAAACTTTATGAAATTCATTTCTTTTTAATCCTATAGTA
>VDFB02270651.1:817695263-817741908 GCA_007258455.2 Sequoia sempervirens
AATGCCAACATTTTGTACAATTGCTAAAGATGCAAAAGATGAGACCTTTGCTAGTCAAATTGAAGATTCGTGTGAACAAGAAGACTGAAAAAAATTCTATTATTGTCAAAAATATTTTTAATGCTCTCAAGTCTATTGGAAAAAATAACTAGGAAAAGCCTAAGAGAGCTACTCGAAGAGTCATTACAACTGCCTTAGTGAGCCATCAATTGAAAAAGGCTCGCTTTATGAGACAAACTTGTATTGATTTTGACATAAATCACAAAACTTTGGATAGAGAACTCGCAAGAAGAGAAAGAATAGATGATCCTCTTCAAAAAATAATACATGGGCTTTTTCTTTGGGAGCTCACACACACATGTTGATAGAAGCTAATAATAATGTAAAGTGGGTAGTTCAGCAGTTTGGCATGATAACTCCTAAGTATCACCCAATGCAAAAGGATGTTTTAAAGTTAGAATTGGAAATCAAAATTTGTACACCTACATCTTAGAAATTTCTTGGTCAAGCCAAACAATGTTGTTCAAAAGTTTATTGAAACACATCCAAATGGCAAATCTACATGAAATTAATTTTTTGAAGGTTTGAAGCCATTTTTATTGTGTGCCTCTTAAGATTCTTAAGACTTGTTGCAAATACCATGTGGAGTTTTCAATGTACCATGAGCTATTATGCTATATCCATTCTACTTTGCATACTAATGAAATTTTGCAGGAGTGTGGTGCAATGCAGCTTCCAAAATCATCAAGGGACTTGCTAGATCTATTTTATGTTCTAGAGATGATGGTTGTTGTTTTTCTATAGAAATGATTGTTTAAATGCAAATTAACAAGTAATGTGAGGTGGCTTGTCAAATTTTGTTCAATGTTTTCATGAGAGTTTCAAACATGAATTTGGAAAGAAGCTTGTTGAGGAAAAGAGATATGAGATAATCAAATATACTTTGCAAAGTGGAGGTGAAGGTTTTAGATGTGATTTGGTTACAAAAGAATGCAGTGTTGTTGATTTTATTTCAGATTTTAAGGACAATCTTTTCTACAAGTATGCAAGGCATAGTCATAGGTCTCAATGGTTGGATCAACAATTTAGCTTGTGTAAGGACTCTTTTCTGATTGGCACTATTATATCAGTGGTTGATTTTGCATAAAACTACACATTGCAACCACAAAATGAGGTGAAATCTTAGTATTACAATTCCATTCAAATTGTTATTTTGTCCACATAACATTTCGACATGCACTTGATAGTACAAAGGAGGATTGAAAGATATTCAGAGAGAATCATTTTTATATGAGTGATGATAGATCTCTCATCCTAATATGTCCAACATTGTTTCAATTTTTTTTTTTAGTTCTTGTAGGAGTATGATATAGCACTGTGCCAACATCTAATTTGGTCAAATAATTGCATAGGTTAATTCAAGAATGATCTTATGTTTTATTGGTTGAGTAGAATGCATGTAGAGAGGGGTCTACCTCATATTTGGAGTTTTTTTAAAGCTGGACATGGAAAAGGGGAGCACAATGGAGCAAGTGCATGCATAAAGAGAGCTCTAGTTAAGGAGCAATTGAAGATTTCAGGAGAAAAATTAGCGATGCACATTCTATTGTTGATTGGTGTAGTTCAACATTGTCACAGGGAGGGACACTTGATTCAACAATGTGCAGATTCTTTTGGTTCATTGAGGATGGTACAGTGGGAGGCAAATTGGATTGTCATACAATAAAAGATTCTTCAAAGATGTGCATTCATTTTGAAGCTCAGATGTAGGCACATCGACCATTTGGACACGATAGTTGGCTTATTTTTGTTAGAGTTGTATTCAATGCGAGTCAAGTGAGTGGGTGGATACATGGGTTCCATAGTATCTAGCTCCTTTATCTCAAACAATATCCATGAAAAATGACACAATGGAAATTTTAGTTGATTATGACCTGCTTTTAGATCTACTACAGCCAAGACATATTTTTGTAGTTGTTGCACCGTAGGGGAATGTAGAGAGATCAAAATATTGGTTGGCTCGATGTGTGTGGGTAAAGCATAAGCTAACAAAATTGATGGAAGATGATGATGGTTTTGTGTATCCTGCAGGTTTAGTTGTGGTTGCAGGAACTTGGTTGCGAACATACATGATTAGAAAGAATGGCATACCTGCATTTCAAGACTATGAGAAACACAAAACCATTTTCATGTATTTGCACCTTGTTATAGAAAAAAATGTTAAGTTGTTGAAGCATCATGCCAAACCAAAGACAAAACAACTATGGATACTTAGTAATGTTGATCATGAAGAAATATTGGATACTCTTAAGCAAAGAGATAACCCTTCAAGCACACTTGAATAGAATTTTCAAAAATGGAAGGTATAATGCTTATGTTCATTATGATTAAGTTCATTAGTGTTCTTTATTTGATACTGATATTTTATATACTATTGCAATGCAAGTGTCTTTAATAGTGATATTTTGTATACACTTTTGTGATAGTTTTGGAAAGATTGATCATGGACCTACTGCAACAATAGCCAGCTCTAATCCTTTCAGAGAGGTATGTGACAGATTAGAACAATATAGATTGGTTATTCTAATCATCTTCTATAGTTTGCATCACCAATTCATCATCATTCAGGTTGTTTAGATTAATATAGATTTGTTACTCTAAGCATCTTTTCTATTGTGACATTATAGATTTTTCATTTTCCCACTTTTACGATATTCCTGGCATGATTGATCATGGACCTATTGTAATAATAGCCAGCTCTAATCCTTTTAGAGAGGTATACAACATATTAGAACAATATAGATTGGTTATTCTAAGTGTTTTTTATAGTTTGCATCACCAATTCATCATCATTCAAGTTGTTTAGATTAATATAGATTTGTTAGTCTAAGCATCTTTTCTATTATGACAATATAGATTTCTCATTTTCCCACTTTTGCGATATTTCTGGCACAATTGATCATGGGCCTACTGCAACAATAGCCAGCTCTAATCCTTTCAGAGAGGTATGCAATAGATTACAACAATATAGATTGGTTATTTTAAGTGTCTTTTATAGTTTGCATTACCATCTCATCATATTTTGTGTCATTTAGAATAATATAGATTGGTTAATCTAAGCATCTTTTATAGTTTGCATCACCAATTCATCATAATTCAAGTTGTTTAGATTAATATAGATTTTTTAGTCTAAGCATCTTTTCTATTATGACAATATAGATTTCTCATTTTCCCACTTTTGCGATATTCCTAACATGATTGATCATGGACCTACTACAATAATAGCTAGCTCTGATCCTTTTGGAGAGGTATGCGACAGATTACAACAATATAGATTAGTTATTTTAAGTGTCTGTTATAGTTTGCATTACCATCTCATCATATTTTGTGTCATTTAGAATAATATAGATTGGTTATTCTAATCTACCTTGATGGTTTGTATAGGTGCTTGTCAATCCAGAATGTGAACATACTACTATTGTGGAAGACTGTGCCCTAAATGCCTCCAATAGGAAAATTTTGTAAAATTTGAATTTTCAAATTGGAAACAACGTAAAAAGGTCATAATTGTGTATGGGTATAATCTATACCCAGTGATGTTTTTGAAATAGGGTCAAATTTTTGGCATTGTATAAAGGGTATGTTTAAAATGTAAAGGGGTCTGTATTTTGGAAACTCATAGGTTGAATTAGTCATACAGGTGTATGCTTTGTTACTATTATTGGGACAATTTTGTAATAACATTTTGTACTTAATCGAGGTACAATCGAAGATTTTATTTTTGGTTCTTTCTTTCCAATATGCTCATTTGAACTAGGTTTTGTAATATCTCCTAGTTATACATAATAAATTATAATGCCTTGCCACTTTTGCTCCTCAAATCCAACTTGGGTGCAACTTCATTTTTAGCAAATTTCATGAGGTTTTTAGGGAAATCAATGTTTCCAACCTTGCCACACCCTATAAATTCATCAAACACATCTATTAGGACCTACACAAGCTTGATCCAACCTTAAATCTTGTTGTCCCCACGTTTCATTGACATTAGCAAGTTGTAACCACCATTTTTCACCTAGTTTCACTCATTTTTTCCATGCATGGAAACTCACCAACTCAAGTAAAAACATTTCCAACTCTCTAAACTCACATAGTCACCTTATGCAATCCTAATAAAATCTACCATGGCCATAACATCCGGCTACAAACCGTACAATAGATGGTATGGCATTTTAGCACTTTGGACTCTTAAGGGAAATCGTTGGTCCAATGTAGCTCAGAGTGATTTTGTGTATTTGGGTGGAAAACAGGACCATCCTTAGTGTAAACATACCCATTTAGATGTTTTGGAACAGTACGTTTGGTCGTACGAGTTGCTAAATGAAAGTTGCACCACTTTGCAACTTTACACTGTTTGCATCTAACTTTTCCCTTAGCTGAAAACTTGCCACCATAGGAAAACACCTCGGAGATAGCAAAAACTGAGAGAGGTTATTGTAGATGAGTCAAACACAATCTCAGATCCTGAAACAAAGATTCTATAAATGTCATGGTTTAGGAGAAATATGCCTTCAAAGATTGTTGCCTTTTAGCACCTTAGACCGTTAAGGGAAATTGTCAGCCCAATGTAGCTCGAAGTGATTCAGTGTATATTGGGTACAAAAGAGGACCATCCCTAACATAAACATACCCATTCAAACGTGTTGGAATAGTTCATTTGGTTGTACGAGTTGTTGAATGAAATTTGCACCACTTTGCAACTTTACACTGCTTGCATCTAACAACTTTTCCCTGAGCTAAAAACTTGCCAACACGAGAAAACACCTCCAAGATAGAAAAACTGAGAGAGGTTATTGTAGATGGGAAAAACATGATCCCATAGCCTCAAACAGAGAGTCTGTAAATGTCACGGTTTCTAAGAAATAGCCCTTCAAATATTGTTTCATTCTAGCACTTTGAACTCTTAAGGGAAATCACCAGTCCAATGTAGCTCAAAGTGATTCAATGTATTTGGGTGCAAAAGAGGACCGTCACTAGCGTAAACGTACCCATCCAAACGTGTTGGAATAGTCTATTTGGTCGTACGAGTTGTTGA
Organism: Sequoia sempervirens; assembly: GCA_007258455.2. Taxonomy (NCBI): domain Eukaryota; kingdom Viridiplantae; phylum Streptophyta; class Pinopsida; order Cupressales; family Cupressaceae; genus Sequoia; species Sequoia sempervirens. The sequence continues at coordinate 817,700,356 of VDFB02270651.1, forward strand.
ATGAAAGTTGCACCACTTTGCAACTTTACACTACTTGTATCTGACAACTTTTCCCTTAGTTGAAAACTTGCCACCATGGGAAAACACCTCCGAGATAGAAAAAAATGAGAGGTTATCTTAGATGGGTCAAACGCAATCCCATAGCCTCAAACGAAGAGTCTATAAATGTGACGGTTTCCAATAAATAGCCCTTCAAAGATTGCTATCTTTTAGCACTTTTGACTCTTAAGGGAAATCATTGGTCCAATGTAGCTCAGAGTGATTCGGCATATTTGGGTGCAAAAGAGGACCATCCCTAGCATAAATATACACATTTGGACATATTGGAACAGTTCGTTTGGTCGTATGAGTTGTTGAATGAAAGTTGCACCACTTTGTAACTTTAGACTGTTTGCATCTGACAACTTTTCCTTCAACTGAAAACTTGCCACCATGGGAAAATGCCTCCAAGATAGCAAAAACTGAGAGAGGTTATTGTAGATGGGCCAAACACAATCCCATAGCCTCAAACGGAGAGTCTGTAAATGTCACGGTTTCAAGAAATAGCCCTTCAAATATTTTTGTCTTTTAGCACTTTAGACTCTTAAGGGAAATCATCGGTCCAATGTAGCTCAAAGTGATTCGGCATATTTGGGTGCAAAAGAGGAGCATCAATAGTGTAAACCTACCCATCCAGACGTGTTGGAAAATTTTGTTTGGTTGTACAAGATGTTGAATTAAAGTTGCACCACTATGCAACTTTACACTACTTGCCACCATAGGAAAATGCCTTTGAGATAGCAAAAACCAAGAGAGATTGTTGTATATGGGCTAAACACGATTCCATAGCCTCAAACAGAGAGTTTGTAAATATCATGGTTTCTAAGAAATAGCCCTTCAAATATTGTTAAATTTTAGTACTTTGGACTCATAAGGGAAATCGCGAGTCCAATGTAGCTCAGAGTGATTCGGCATATTTGGGTGCAAAAGAGGACCATCCCTAGTGTAAATGTACCCATCTGGACATGTTGAAATAGTCTGTTTGGTCGTACAAGTTGTTGAATGAAATTTGCACCACTTTTCAACTTTACACTGCTTGCATCTAACAACTTTTCCCCCAGCTGAAAACTTTCCACCACAGGAAAACGCCTCTAAGATAGAAAAAAATAAGAGAGGTTATTGTAGAGGGGCCCAACACGATCCCATAGCCTCAAACAAAAAGTTTGTAGGCATCACAGTTTCTAAGAAATAGTCTGTCAAATATTGTTTCCCTTTTGCACTTTGGACTCTTAAGGGATTTCGCTCATTAAACATAGATCGAATTGCTTCGACTGATTTGGGTGTGAAAGGGGACCATACCAAACCTTTAAACGTAAGCATCCAGACACTATGGAATAGTCGATTAGGTCATATGAGTTGTAGAACAAGATTTATTTATGTAGTTACAAGTAGTTTTTCAGCCTCCAACTAAACTCCAACACTAATTTTCTTGCAAAAAAAGCCATGAGACCATAGCTTGTTGCTTTCTTTCTAATGGAAACTAGTGAGTAGCAGAGTTAACTTCTTTATAGATTTAGCATTTGAGATTGCAAGAAGACATCAAAATGGCTAGTGTACTAAATAAATTCTTATGATTTCTAAAGAATGCTGAAAACTCTACTCAATTGGCTTATTTTTTCAAAATCATACAAATTGAACCTTGGCATCAATAGACTCTATATATCAAACTACCACAATTCAAGTTTCAATGATGAATATTTATCATGCATGTTTTAAATGACATTCAAGTTTATGGTGGTTTTCTTGTTTATATGATGTTATGTGATATTCTAATCATATTTCATGCTTCTATGCTGCATATATATATATTTTTATTTTTTACATGTTTTTTTTACTAACAAACCCAAAACAAACCGAACCACCCCCAAAAAAAATTTAGCCGAACTGGTGAACCAAACCCCCGAACCCAAACAAGTGACTTAGTTTGTAAGTTAGTTATTGGGATTTGGTCGGTTGTTTTGTGTGGGGGATATTCTTAAAAAAGGTTGAGGAAGTCATTTTGGGGATTGATGAATGTAATTTTGTGAAGAATCAATAAGATCATATTAAGTTACTTTGCAAAAACTATGGTTTCTACACAAAAAAATTGTGTTTTCTCCATTGTTCAACCACTACACAAGTAAATAGTTGCATAGCATGTGGAATGAGGGGGAAATAGGCCTAATACCCCTTTAAAGTTGGTTTGAGTGTTTTGTTTTCATTTTTTGTGAGTTTTGTGCCAAGTTTTCTCAAGGCAGGTAGTGAACCCAGATTTTGCATTTTTGAGTAAATTATGAATTATTAAAGCCCTCCACCTACTGTACCTTTCATGTGGCTCAGTGGAGAGGATGTGTACAATGTGATTTGAATGTGTGCAGGTCCATTTAATAAAGGAGAAATTATTTGAGTCTTGGAGTTGTTGTCCTAAGCAAATCATTGCTTAAATTGCATGAAAATGAAGCTTTTAGCCTAGGGTTTGTTAAAATAAACAAGAGTGGGGGAATCTCTTTAATGTTTAAGAATATTGGGGTCATAATAGAGGTTTCTGAGTCGGTGGCATGGTCAAGGGAGTTGTGCAAGTGGGACTTTCAATAAACCCTATGCATTTGCATGGTAAACTGACAGTTTCATGGGACATCCTACTAAAGGACCTGTAGGTGTAGAATAATCTTACAATTTGTTCTTTTATGACACAACTCAAGATTTTTTGGGGTGTTCTTGTGAAGATCAAGTGTTTAAAGGGCACTCACTTTGTGAAAGAGGGCTAATTCACTAGCTTAAGATAGGGGTATGTTATTGGTTCTCAAATTTGGTCCAAAGGAGTCAAGGATAGTTTTCACATATGTTTTCACCCTCACTCTGCATCAATCCATAGCTTTTTTGAAAGCACTTGTTTTAGGCTTTTAGCCATAACAACAAGCCAATGAACTATATGATAAAAAGCTTTGGTACACATGTATGAAAAATGTGGTGGCATAGACAACAAGGCAGTGAACTATTTGAAAAAATGCCTCAAAGAAATGTGGTCTCATAAAATTCCATGACAAGAAAATGCAATTGAAAGTTGCTCATAGTTATTAGTTATGCAATGTGAAGTAATTGCATAACTACTTAGGTTGAATTTGTAAAAACTATATTGTAATTGAATTTTTTTCATCTATTAGCATCTAGTTGTTAGTTATGCAATGTGAAGTAATGCTTTGAGTTTGAAAGATGTGCAATGCAATGTAATCGGTGATATGATTATAAACTACATAATACAACCATTCTTTTTTATGCTCTTTTACATTGATATTTAACCATTTCTCACTTGATTAAATTTTCAAAGAGTTTAATCATGCACATGAGGAAGAAATTAAATTTTGATTGTCAACTTCTATATATCAAATTATCCAATAATCTTGAGTGTATCTCCATATACAAAAATGGCATCAACACCAACTCAAACAAAGTTTTACAAAATGTGGCATATGCCATCTCGATGTCTATTTAAAATTTACATGCCAAAATGTCTATCTTATCCTGAACTACTGGTGGATCATCAAAATGGAGCCTCTTTGTAGCACTTGTTGGCTTTGAAGGTAGCTACACAAGAAAAATTCAAACCACGTTTGAGAAATTAGTTATACTATATGATTTAAAATTGAATAATCAACATCAAAATCAATATACATTAAATTATAATTGAACTCTAAAATTGTAATCTTGATTACCTCAAATATCCATCTCTTCAAAGGGTCAGGAGTCCTAGAATATGCCCCTCTTAAAGAACGGACCAAACAAACTTTTGTAATGTCAATCTATATATGTGAACAAAAAAATAAAATTGATCCAAGTTAGCACATAGTTGTCGGTAATAGGAACATATAAATATCAAACACAAAATAACATAAAGACATACCTCTTTACGCTGATCTTTTTTTATCTCCTTTAGGTGTTTTGACACCTCCTCCTTGAGGTGTTTCAATGCATACTCCTTCAGGTGTTCCAATATGTACTCCTTTAGGCATTGTGGCACTTGTCAACAATGATGTATAGCTCAGAATTGCTTGTACATAAAAATGACAAACTATACATATGAAACTACCAATCTATGTCGATGTATGTATAATCAATATAAGATCTTAAAAATCTTAATTCAATCGAATTTGAGTTCAATTACCTTCCCTTTATCTAACATTGCACTTATATATAATCTAGACAAGGTTGCACCTTGCTCACACTTGTCAACAATGACGTATAGCTCATAACTGCCTGTACATAAAAATGACAAGTGCATATGACACTACCAATCTATGTCGATGTATGTATAATCAATATAAGATTTTAAAATTCTTAATTCAATCAAATTTGAGTTCAATTACCTTTCCCTTATCTAACATTGTACTTCCATAATCTGGACAAGGCTGCACCTCACTCGCACTAGGTATTTCCTACAAGAAGAAAATAAGATAAACATATAAGTTATTATATAATTTCATTAATGAAAATTCAAATGACAAGCAAGTATATAATAAAAAAATTTAAACAAGTGAGTGTGAAAATATATACTGTGTGCGTGTCGAGGCCAAATGAAATGACCCTAAGGGTGTTATCAGTTACCTATGTGAGCTCCTCCTCAAACATCAACTATTAAATAGACCATGTAAATAAATATTAGTACATTATACTATCTCTTATTAATATTCATTTAAAAACAAATGCAAGTTATGAATTTACAACTTAAATCTTACTTGTGTCACTATTCCAATGTCCCCCTCTCTAGCAAGAGAGGACTCTGTAGGGTGCACTCCACTCCACTGCGTCTGATCTATAATGTCCACATCATGGAGGTCATAATCAGAAGTGTCCAAGGGATGCTCGGTGGGCTATACAAGAGGACCCAAGCATATCTAGCAGTACATGGAGCAAGTATGTGGCACACAAATATGTGGACCTGATGAGGATGATGCAGCAGGACTCAAGCCATCGCCAACATCACCAGAATGTGGCTAAGCTACTATAGATGCATGTGAAACCAAAAGTCCACTCAAAGAGTGAATAGCCTAGATAGTTTGTGTGGCCACATCCTACATAATATCTGGATGATATACTAGAGGTGGCAGAGGAAGGGAAGGAGGGGGAACATATGGGTGTGGGACTACTCTAACTACCCCTGGTCTATCTTGGGGTATACCTCCACCAACGCCCTGGAAGGGTTTAATGTCAAAGTAATTGACATTCAATGCCCTAACACAAAATTAGCCTATAATTTTTTAATAAAGTAAAATGGTATATCACAATTGTTGTTCGGTGGTTTGGTTTATCAAAAACCATATACCAATTATCCCAAAAGTTATCTACAATGTCCCTATGTGTGCACCATTTTATAGAAATTTTTGGTTCATTAACATTAACTAGAAAACCAGTGTGGGCCTTAAAAAATTAAGTGGCTACTTGGGCTTTGGTTATTCTGAGATCTTTCATATCATCATAAGACAATCTGCATGCATAATATTCCCTCATGTCTTCTCACCACAAATGAAAGGCATTATGTTGGGTGGAGAGGGTTTCTATATTTTTAATTATTTCCTTCAATGTGTTTGACATCATGGATAATCGAGGGATTCTCATATAAACTTTAGAAATGCCCCTCAATTGCTGGATTTTATCACCAATTAATTCTTCAATTGATGGCTAAGGAGGTGACAGAGTATTTGGAATTTTTGCATTTTCATTCCCAATTGGTGGATCATTTGGAATTTGTGCATTTTCATTCTTAGTATTCATAATGCCTAATTAAAGTTAAAAACTAATTAATCTAATTGAAATTAGACAATATAAATGAAAATATTGTAAAAATACCCTAGTTTTAAAAATAACCAAAAAAAACCCTACCTTTTAATAAAAATCTATAAAATTTTCTAATTTTTAATACAAATACATAAACAACACTATTTTTAAATCAAAATCCATAAAAAACATTCATTTTAATCAAAATCCATTCTAAAATCAATTTTTTCATAAAAATTCAATCAAAAACCCTATTTTAAAAAACAATCCATAAAAAACTAACTAAAATTATACAAATCTAATTCAAAATTTGATCAAAGCAAAGAAAAATATAAAATCTAACCTTTTCAAAATGGATATCGGCTAAAGCGGATATTTGTTATTGCAAGAACCTCCTCACTGTGCACCTATGGCCTATTTGTGAATGTGTAAAATGATTTTAATAGGCCTAAAATATGTGTATATATATTTGCCTCAAATCGGATATTCGATTTGGATCAAATATCTAATATGGAAATCTTGGTTTGGGCATTGCTTTGGAGGTGTGTACTAACACCCAAGCCACAAAAAAGTCAACTCGACATTTTCGTGTTTTCGGGTCAATGAAAAACGTGATTTTTTCCCCATTGCCAATTTTTGGCCCATCACGATCTTGCACATACCTGTATGGTAACCATTTTTGACACAACATTATGAAATTTGTATATGACTTGAAATAATAGTATGATAGAAATATTTCAAACCCTTTTTAGGAATAACATGTTTCCAATTATATCATAATGCTATTTTATTTTTTATTTGTATCATACTACTCTTTCAAGTTATATTCATATTTGTATCATACTGATGTTTCAAGTTTACATATATTTGTAACGTTATATTGTTTCAAGAAGGATTTAATATGATCACCCAAGGGTTTATAAGAGTTAAAATTGGGGATATGATAGTAAAACATGCATTGCTTGTTTCATTTAACATGATTACCCAAGGGTTTATAAGAGTTAGAATTGGGATATAATAGTATAACATGCATTGCTTATTTCATTTAACATGATCACCCAAGGGTTTATAAGAATTAGAATTGGGGATATATTAGTATATCATGCATTGGCTATTTCATTGCACAAATACCTTTGATCATTTGCAATCAACTCAATTAGATGCATGGTTAGTTTGTTCTTCAATTACACTCACTCTTACATGTATGAATTTGTTGTTTTAGTTTGTATCATTCTTTTAATTGTAAGAGTTATAATTGTATGTTGTTTACTAATCATACACTTGTCTCAATGTAGAGGAAGAATAAAGTGACAACAAAAACCATGTAAACTATAACGAAGTGAAGGAAAACAAGTGTGCCTACTCACAAGAGAGGTGTGAGGCTACCACATAGTGATGATGATGGCATAGTAATTCCTGTTGAGCATCCAACTGAATCTGTAGTCCAAGTAAACCCAACTATAACAACTAAAAAGGTTGTAGTGTGGTAGGAATGGAACATGGCTAACATGGAACATGCCATTAAAGATGTTGAAGATGATGTCATTTCAACAAGAAGGGAAACCAAAAATTAGGATCTTCCAACTACCACATTGTTGAATTGGATGAGTGGTATTACCACTACAAAAAGGAAAGGTCCCCCAACAATCCTAAATGATGACAGAGAGGAAAAGGTAATGGAATGGTGCAAGGAGATGGCTATTGTTGGCCATGGTTTGGAGATTGTGAATCTAAAGTCTGAAGAGTCATAAATATTGCCAGTCAAGCCCTAATCCCTTCAAATATGGACTTCTTCATAAGTCTTAGTGGATCGGGTTCAAAAGAAGGTATCTTGATCTATGCTTTAGGACAACCCAAGGGAAAGATAGATACCATGTTGTCAATTTCAAGCCTACAATTGTAGCTACATTCTATGAAACATTGGAGAAGGAATATGCAACTAAGAATTATGGACCCCGAAAGATTTGGAATTGTGATGAGACAAGGTTGCAAGCTAGGTAGAATGGTGCAATGAAGGTGCTTTCCAAAAAGGGAAGAAAAAGTGTTCCATATATTATCCCAAAGAGTTGGGAGTGGATTGCAATTTTGGCTTGTGCAAATGCTCTCACTCAAAAAAATAGGTTTTTACTTGTTTAAAATTAAAAGTCACATCCAAAACTACATAATCAACTATGAGCCAGGAGCATGTATGGTTGTTCAGCCTCGTGCATGGATGACGAAAGAAATTTTTGAGAGATGGCTAAAATATTTTTCCCTGCAAGTACTTGGGGGTTGCTCACCCAATCATAGACACCTCATATTTGATGGTCATGGAAATTACGTAGTATTTTCTACCAATTCCAAAGCAAGAGCACTGGGCATTGACTTACTAACCCTACCAACCCACAAATCACACAGGCTGCAGCCACTTGATGTGAGTGTATTTTCCTATTTCAAATCACATTTCAAAAGGGAAAGAGCAACATGAAGTACTAGACATCCAAATTTGGAGATGAGAAGGGTAGAATTGGCTACACTTGGCAACCTTGAATTTTGAGAAGGAATTAACTGTTAGGAACATAACAACTAGGTTCAAGAGGAAAGGTATTTGTCCTCTTAATCCAAATGCATTGTTGAATGACATGAGGCCTAGTCAGACATTTCAATTTTTTGCCCCTAAGGAAGCATCTTCTACTAAGAACATTCTCAATCTATCCAACAATGGTTTGCCACAAATTGAGGGTGATTATACAGATGGAACAATAGAACTTGCAAATAAGCAAAGTCCACTTGAAGCATTCGAATGTGCAAACCACCAAATTCCACCAAAAACTTCAAGTTTGAAAGACCACCAATCACCACCAACACTGTTTTGGGAGAGAAAAATAGTATTGCAAACATCTCTCTTTCCCTATCGAGTCCACTTGAGGAGCACTCATGGTTGTTAGAGGGTGTTGCAAATGTTGGAATTGATTTGCATGTGGAGCTAGATCAAAGTCTTACAATTCCTTCTCCACCACACACCATGGGCCCAAACACCTTAGTTCATTATTATGTTGATTGGGGAGATAGTCAAGTTGAGCAATTAGGAGATGAATTAGACGACACAGCTATTTAGGTGCAGGAAAAAAATTATGAGGGTTCAATGGAGTCATTGGGAGGCCAAACAACATCACAACTCTCTTGAATCTTGAAGCTACTTGATCATGTAGTGAAATACAAGTCTAATCAGGTAGTTGACCATGGGATTAAACTTCTACTAATAATAAAAAAATATATTTGTGATAAAAATTATATATGAAAGCTAATTTTTCTCCCATTTATTTGAAAAATCATATCTTGATCATATTGAAGCACGATTTCAAAGGCCTCAATATTTAAAAAATTCACCTAAGTCCTTACCCTATTTTACCCATCAATTATATCCAATTTGAAAAAGCTTCAATAACTCCCTTTGTTGAAAATTCTAAAACCCCCATAAAACATATCTTGTAGATACCACTCAAGTTTCTAAGTAAAAATATGACCAAGTTAAAACCATTGACAATTTCACAATTTCAAAAACTTGTTGAAAGGTTGACAAGTTAAAAACAAGTTCATGAGTTCACAAACTTGCCAAAAATCCTAGAGAAAAGTGTTAAGTTTCAATTTTTCAATGTTTTTTGTGAGTTTGTGCACTCACTAGAAAGTTGACAAGAAAGGGTCAAGTTTGAAATTCCAATGAGTTCACAAGCTCACCAAAAAGCTAACAAGGTTCATGAATTGCCAAAAACTTTGAGAAGGGAGAAACAAAAGAAAGAAAAATGGCTAAGGAAAGAAATTTATTCTTGTTGGAAAGTTCATGAGTTCATGAACTGCCAAAAACTCCAACAAGAGAGAAATAATTTTAAAATAAAAGTGGCTAAGGAAAGAAATTTTTGTTGGTAAAAAAATGAGTGAGTTGTTTTACCTACCAATGCCTAACAATATGTTTATTTTGCTCTTGTATTGAGCAATAATGGAGCTTCACCACACATTTATTTATATTTACATTCAACAAGAATATAGCTCCAATTGAAATGAGCGGATTATTTTGACCAATAAAGCCTAAGCATGTGTCAGTTTTCCTCTATGGATTGAGTAAAAGTGCTACAAATTAAAATGAGCAAACTTCTTAGGTCACAATAAAGCCTAACCATGTTTGTATTTTCCTTTATATTCAACAAGAATAGAAGCTTGATTAAAGGATTACATTGAGCAAGAATGGAGCTTGAACATATATGTTTATCTTTACATTCAACAAGAATGTAGCCCCAATTGAATGAGTGGGTTGTTTGGGCCAATAAAGTCAAATCATGTGCTTATTTGTGTCCATGGATTGAGTAAAAAATTGTTATGCATTAAAATGAAAAAAAAAGGTCACCAAAATCTTACCATGTTTGTTTGTAAATTCTTTTTACTTTTAACAAAAATAGAGCCTTGATTAAACAAGTGTATTATCTATGCTAAAAATCCTAACTATGTGTCTATTTTCCTTCACATTTGCTAAGAATATAGCTCCAATTAAATGAGTGCATTGTTTTGGTTGTAAATGCCTAACTATGTCTCTATTTGTCTTCACATTTGACATGAACAGAGCTTCAACTAAATGAATGCGTTGTCTAGGTTGTGAAATCATAATTATATGTCTATTTGCTTCAACATTCAACATAAATAAACTCCAATTAAATGAATATATTGTCTAGACTACACATATCTAATTGTGTATTTACTTTCATATTCAACAAAAATAAAGTTCCAATTAAATGAATGTAATATATAAACGACAAAAATCTAACTATACCTACTAACCTTTAAATTCAATAAAATGAAAAGCTCCAATTAAAACAAACCTTCCAATCACATTGAGTGAGTCAATTAACCTTCGCTTAAACCCTTTAAATAGAAAAAGAGTGAGTCTAAAGTTGATGGCCCTTTCTAATTGTTTCGTAATTTCGATACGTCTGAACAACAGGGCGAAAAGAAAGAGTCTAGAGTAAAGTTGAATGTAAGCCTTCACCAGACAGCTGGCAATAGAAAACTTTTGTGCAAAGTGGACGGGCAGGATTAAAGGAATGGTCTTGCATTGCTGGGCAGGCGTTTTAAACCATCGATGGGCAAAACAAATTCAATGAATCTCATAGAGGGAACGATTAACTTTTTCGTGACGACTACGCATTTGAAGTTGCCCGTCAAATGCTAAGAAAAGCCATGGCTCTTTATATAACCTCTGCTATTTTCCTCTCAAAGTCTATGCTGGGTCCTGCTTTTTTCAACTAGTGGAAGTCACAGTACTGCCGGAACCGAATTTTTCGTCTTTATCTATCAAGAAAGTCGCAGCCTAAGAATTTCTAGGCATTTTCCTTTTTCTTTATAAAGGAAAGCCAAGAGTCGGCTACTTTCATATTGCTGCGGAAGGACTTTACACTCGAACAAATGACTTTGGAGATGATTATGGCTCGCATGAACGGTTTGGGTATCCTCCTCCTCCACTCTATTTTCCTTTTAAGCTTTCTATCGCATTGTATTCATGGATGTTCACTCCATGATTTGAAAGCTCTTTTGAGTATAAGGGACAGTTTAGATGACTACGTCGGAGAGCTCAAATCTTGGGAGGGAGATGATTGTTGTACATGGAGAGGTGTATATTGTGATGAAGTTGAGATGGGTAGACCGGTCTACAAGTTGGATATCAATGGGTTAGAACTTACAGGCAATATGAGTTCAAGCTTGCTTGAATTGAAACATCTCAAGCATTTGGATTTGGGGCGTAATTGTTTCAGCTGGGAAAGTCTGATGCCTTCAGGTTTGGATTCTTTAACAAACCTAACATATCTAGATATGTCTACAGCGAAATATGTATTTTTCTTTACAAGTTGTTTAGGGGTAAATAATTTCAGCACACGGTGGTTGTCTAGGCTGGCATCACTAAAATATCTTGTGTTGAATAGGTTACATCTGCAGGGCTCTGAAATAACCCTAGGTATCGGTAGTCTTTCGAAGCTTAACCATCTGGAGCTATCCGAGTGTGGTCTGGAAGGTTCCACAGTGCTTAATTCTTTGGTCAATCTTTCCTCCCTTGGTTTTCTGGACCTAAGTCACAATAATATTTCAGGATCAATACCTAGTTGGATGGGAAATATGAGCAAATTAACTTCACTTGATCTGAGTTTCAATGTTTTGAATGGTTCTATACCTCCTCCTATCGTCGGAAACACTGATAAGACTGATGGAAATATCACCAGGCTTAAATTTTTAGACCTCTCAAATAACATATTGAGCGGTAATATACCTTCTCTGTTGTATATGCACACTCATTCTGGAAGTCTCTCCTATTTGGACCTTGGGTACAACGAATTAGAAGGTACAATACCACCCAGCTTGGGTTTTCATATGAATCTTTCTTACATAGATCTTAGTGGTAATCATCTGAGTGGAAGCCTTCCCCTGTCATTTTCTCAATTGTCTTCACTCACTTATCTTGATGTGAGCAACAATGTGTTGAATGCAACTGTTCATCCTTCACTCAAACTACCGTCCTCTCTTCAGATTTTAGACCTTTCAAGCAACAGCATGGTTGGAATAATTTCAGAAGTTCTTTTTCAGAACACTTTCAAGTTAAAAATGCTTGGTTTGAGTGACAGTGGATTGAGTATCATTTTTAGCTCTACCTGGATCCCCCCATTCCAACTTCCAGAATTATCTTTGAGAAGATGTAAAATAGGAGGCCCGATCCCGAGTTGGATTTCAACGCAGTATAGGCTTCAAACGTTGGACTTGTCATATACCTCAATTGTGGGAAGTATTCCTCCTTGGTTATGGGGTTTTTCATCGGAGTTGAAAAGCCTAAATCTGTCACATAACTATTTGGAAGGTCCTTTCTCTCCCACCTCTGTGAGATTAAAGATTCTTGATCTCTCTAAAAATGAATTGAGTGGACATTTAGTGGCTGATATTGATGAGCATGTCTTATATGTGGAAAGTTTGTTCCTTGCAGATAACAAATTGTTAGGGAAAATCCCAGCTTCATTAGGGAATATAAGCTCTCTGTTTCACTTAGATTTGTCAGGGAACTTGTTAACAGGCAGTGTCCCTGCTAGTTTGGGTGGTTTGCTAGATCTTCTGGTGCTGAATTTGGAAAGCAATAGTTTGGATGGAAAGATTCCTGGCAACCTTGGCAACCTATCACGGATTGCCATACTAAATATTGCAAATAATCATTTGAATGGTAGGATCCCTAATGAGCTGGGTAATATGACACACCTTAGTTCTTTCCGCATCCAAAAGAATAACATACAAGGGCTTCTTCCGCTTTCTTTCACAGAATATTCAGGGTTACAAGTGCTCGATGTTGGAGAAAACAAATTGGCAGGGTCTATCCCAGATTGGATTGCTAATATATCGAGTCTGCAAGTCCTGGTGCTGAGACATAACAAATTCAAGGGCGAACTTCCTCCGCAGATCGGTAAAATGCCTCATATTCAGATTATAGATCTTTCTTCAAATCTCTTGTCTGGTGAAATCCCGGAAAGCTATTTCAATTTTTCAGCCATGAACGATGTGCAGGAAAAGGACTTCCAGTTTCTAGGGGGAGACAGTTCAGATTTCTATAAAGATGACTTAAATGTATTTATCAAGGGTGAAAAGTTGCACTTCGAATACATTCTTTCTAGCTTCGCATGCATTGATTTATCACATAACAGATTGAGCGGGCATCTTCCACCTGTAATTGGTAATCTTAAAGGCTTGATGTTTCTCAATCTATCCATGAACACTCTCAGCGGGCCAATTCCAGAGACGCTGGGAAATTTAGGGCAGTTGGAGTCCCTGGACCTTTCTCTGAACAATTATTCAGGACAAATTCCATTCCAAATTGGTCTTTTAGATTATTTGGGATATTTAAATCTGTCTTACAACAATCTATCAGGAAGGATACCATTGGAAGGACGTCATATGATGACATTTGACAATTCATCATTCTTAGGAAATCCAAATTTGTGGGGATGCCCTCTTGAAAGGAAGTGTTCTCACCCTCTTCCAAAATCCTCTCCTCCTCCCCTCAGGGATGTTAAGGAAGACAAAGAAGCAGCATTTCTATGGTATGAGATGAGTGTTGGATTGTCAATTGGAATGGGATTTTCTATGGTGGTGATGGTGCTTGCATTGAAAGTAAGGTGGAGGAATAAATGCTTTAAAGTGATGGACAGAGCCATAGCAAGATTACGGTCATGGCAATGCTGAAGAACAGGGCGAAAAGAAGGGTTTGATGGATAAGATCAAAGAGAAGCTCCCTAGACACCACAAAGAGGAAGAAAAAGGGCATTGAAAAGCAATTGGTTTTTTGGCTGGTTTTATCTTATGTTAAGTTGTGTGTAGCCCATCTTTTGGTTTGAAGCATATTGTGGATTGTATGTATGTTGTGTTTATCTTCTATATATAATAAGAATGCAATGGTTGATGTGTTTTTGTAATTGCAATGTTTTGTTGAGGAATTGGTAAGTGTACAGGGTTTTTATACTTGCAGTTTTTCCATAAAAACTTTGGACTGGCAGTTTACTTTATGCCCACTATATTCGCAAGGTTTCAGCACATAATCATTATAAATATAAATTGACAAAAAAGTTAAACCAGTATGATAATAATCAACTTAATTTTGAGCAACTGAAATAAAAATCAAGGTGGTTTTGGAGGAGACAGGGGAATGCATTTTCTTAGGTACTCGAAAACTATTTGTCTCTTGCGATTCCTGTATTTTCCTTTGGTGGTTTTGCATTTCCTGTCAAGTCTTTTTCCTTGCAATGGCGGAGGAAAATGCAGCAGAGCATCAAGATCGCGGGCTGTTCGGCTTGTTTGGGAAGAAGAAAGAAGAGGAGACACATCAGCAGCATGGCCGTGCTGTGGATCCACATGGACAGGGACACGTGGCGGGTGTCGCTCCGCATGAGCAGGGACACATGGGCGAGGCTCACCCTACACCTGTGTCTCATGGCCACGTAGGCGAGGCCCACCCTACGCCTGTGTCTCATGGCCACGTGGAGGGCAAGTTCCATGGCGAAGGTGAGAAGAAGACACACGAAGGGGGGCACACGGTTAAGCTGCATCGCACCAGCAGCTCTTCTTCCAGCTCTGTAAGTTTTTGTGTATCCTCTCTGCTGAGATAGGTTTACTTGATGGTCTATTTGAATGTATTTTCCATGCTTTCTGTCACCTCTATTAGCCTGTAGGTGTATGAACTAGCACTTGCACCGGAAGGAGGTGCAATGATTACGCCGTTTTTTTTTATATCTGTATTTGTCAAAATAAAATATCTTTTTTGAATTATTTGTTGAAGCATATCAAATCTTTTTGTTAGGTCTTAATTTAACATTTTAAAATTCTAATTACATTATTGTAAATAAAATTAATTGAGCTAAATTTAAGTATGTTTGGTAAACTAATCTTAGAAATAATTAATTTTATCTTTATACATATATAGATTATGGTTAATGTTATGTCTCAAGACTTAGAAAGATAATTTTACAATAATAAATAAATCATGTAGAATATATTTAATAATAGGACTCTTTATGCGTCATTTTGATAATGTGTTTGTACATGTTGATGGACATTACGACAAATCAAGTACAATTGCCCTCCAATTGGTGGAAGTGGAAGTTTGTACCCACAGATCTAATCCACACATCTCCTTCATTGGCAAGATGCGTTGCCCAATAAAAAAATCCAATTATAGTTCAATATTGAAGCTTCAACTACTTAGAATATTATTACATCCAACTCTTTTAATGGGTTGCTCCAATCCTCTAGTGTGATTCAAATTTGCATAGAATAAAATGAAAATCTGGAACTTCTTCTTTTGGTTTTCTTATTTTGTTTCTTTTGCAATGGTTATGTTGATTAAATTTTATATAATTTATGTTTAAGATGTCTATAATTGAATGTATAAATAGAAATTAAAAGCTATATACATTTGTTGGCAATAGAATTGATTCATATATGGATGCATATTTTTTAATATTTTCTATTAACTGACAAAATATAAGTAGTCTTTAAGAACAATTTTAAATTCTACTTTAAATGTCACTTTAATAATTCAATTTTGAACAATTTAAAATTCTAACTTAAATATCAATTTAAAGATTAAATTTAAATCTTTAAAAGGACCAATACTTCAATCACTCATTCTCAAATCCTTAAAACCGTTTTGAATGTTTTTTTAAAATCTAAACTTGTATTGATTATCAAAATTAATTTACTCATAATATACATTTTGAATACCGTTTTAGAGCTGAAGATTATTTTTCTTAGGCAAGGAAGGAATTGAATTATCTAAACCTTAGCAGCAATTGACAATCTATGAATATTATATTTGTCCTATATTTGATGTTAAAATACATTATTAAAACAAATGTTATCGTTTTTGTTTACTTGGATGCAATTTCTCTTATCTTCACTTTAGCAAGTTGGTGATCAAATATTTCTTAATTCGTATTTCGTAGACACCACAAGAGTTGTAGGGAGAGGAGGAAGAGGAGAGGGTGGGATGGTTGTGGATATTATCAAGTTTTCATAAATGTGTGCAATTTTTTTATGGTTGTTGTAAAGAGTCTGTAAAAACATAGATGAAATAAGAAAAGATATAAATAAGTAGTAATTAGTAGCTATATACATTTGTTCGATATGATAGGGAAAAATATCTAAAGCTGAAGATTAAATACATTGAGAAATGCAGGAGATTGATTCAGTGTGATCTTGGATATCATAAATGTTTAAGGGCCTTTCGACTTCTAATACAGATCTGATGTACCCAGAATACAGTGCTCTAATATGACAATAAAAATGTCATCTCATTTGCAAAAGCTTAGTTGCCCTCCTTTATTTGTTGAATTCAATGTCTGGGTCTAAATTTAGAATTAGGTAATCACCAGATAGCTGTAATGGTCCTTTAAGGTGGTTAATGTCTGAGAATGACCACCTATCTAAGAAAAGGGGTCATACATCTAAGATCAGGGCAGTGGAAGAAAGCTATACCTCCCTTGAACATATTGTGATTCTGACTTTGCTGCATTCTTTCTTGAGGCAACATGAATAAAATTAGGTTCAATCAAATATTGCACAAAAAATCTGTACGAGAGCTAGTGTGTCAGTTGCAGCGAATACTTTGTGGACAATACTGCAACATGAGAAGTGGGGACATAAAAATTATCTAGAATGAAGATTGAATATCCAATGAATGCAACAAATAAAAGAGCTTGGGAAACCTACAATGAATAGGGTTATGAGGCACAGTAGTTGCTGAAGGTTTTGCAAATGTTGTAGCACTTTATGGGGGCCTAATTGTAAAGGAAAACCCTTGGTTAAGTGTAAACAAAAATTTCAAAAAACATTAAACAATTTTATTTAAATCCAAGGCATAGAAAACATAGTTTACCACTACATTACTGTTAAATCCTTTGGCAGTAAATAAAAAGCACCAAATTTACAGCGTTTGGATATAAAGAGAAAGAACAAAATAGGCAAGAAGAAGGTAAAGCTAAAGAGGAAGAATAGAACAAGCAACAAAAAGATGAAAATAGAAAATAGGGAATGTCACCATAAGTTTCATCTGGAAAAGCAAATTTATTTAGGTGAAGCTACTGAACAACTTTGTGCAGAACAATTCACAATTAGAAAGATTAAAAAGCACATATATGTAGTATTTTGCTTTTAAAAGAGGAACACAGTGAATAAGCAAAATGCCAAATTTAGAAACTGTGCTATCAACACAAAATTTACACTTGAAAAATAATATTCAAATAGATTTAATACATTTTGAAAGATACTGCATATCAATTTACACAATTTTAAAAAACAAAATTCACTGTTGTAAAGAGGTGATAAAAGTACACAAGAAAAAGGTCCAAAGGTTTTTTTGAAACAAGGAAAATCAGCACAAAAAGTCTTCAAATCAACTTAACTAACATCTTGATTACATGTTTACGATCAAATAAATTCCATATGAAATTTCATTTGAGTATATTCGTTACATTGGCAATGATTGGCATTGTATGAAGCTGGAATTATGATTGTTCATCCCCTATATCTATAGTCTTTACATAGGCCCTTTACATGTGGTGGTTTTTTCATTCACCTGCCAATGAATGATGATTTGTCCTTGATTACAAATCTCTACCAAAGTTGGTTCCTGCCATGTAGTTTTTTTATGATCATGTAAGAAATTTTGTGTCATTATGGCACTTGTCTCGAATCTATGGTTTTAATACACAGCTTATATATTCCAAAATTTAAAATCAATAATTTAAAAAAAAAACTATGCTATAGTTTTATATCTATGGTCTTGTAACCTATCTATAATTTTCCATGATTTCCTGTGATATTTTGCTGCCAGTTTGTTACAGTTCTAAGTTTTAGCACCAATAAATTGAACTTAGATTGAGCATTGTGTCAAACTTAGAAACATGCCTGTATCAATTGGGCTATGGAGTCAAAATTAAAACTTATCGTGGTGCATCCCAAAACAATTCTTATTTTTTCTTTTAAAAAATGATAGCTAAGTCTGGGAACAGCGAAGGCTTTTATGGCATATGGAGTTTTTGATAAGTATAATACCTCTTTCAACCAATCTCCAAATCCTTCAAAAAATTTGGCTGTCTAGGCCACACAAACTGTAATTAAAGTTTAACTGGATTAACTGCTTCATAAAATTGTAATGGATTTTTCAAATGCAAGTTTGAAACTTTGACATGCATGTGTGCTCTAAGAAAATTCAAAACTGCAGTGTAAAAATGAGGGGAAAATAGAAGTACTTATAGACAAAAATGCAAAATAAATTGTGTGCTTAAAGGCATCTTCAAAGGTATGCTAAATTTTTAGTAAAATTGGCGATCACATAGGGATTAGATTGCCTTTGTGTCTGGTTTGCAATTATTTGCAATTTTATTTAGATTTTTGCTTCCATGGTTGTAATCTACATTTTACATTAAGGAACAAATTGTCTCAAAAATCATGTCAGATGTTCTATAATTATAAGACAGCATTAGAAACAATAAAACACAACCCAAAAATTTAAAAAAGGCCAAAACCTAAGCTGCCAAAGTCTGCAAAAACAACAAAAAATGATAAGAAACTATAGTCTGCACCACTCCAAATAACACGTTATAATAAGAAAGAAATAACATGTTATAATACTGGTGCATGCTCTATCCACAAATTTGAAATTTAAAATTTTGTGATTTACAAAACAAAAGGAAGCATATAAACTAAGAAAAATACTGGACAATTGCACAACATGCCAACTACTGCAGGTCCATTGGAATTATATACAAATCTGAATCATCAAACTATTACTCAAAGGTTACCGTTGTATCCAGCCAAGAAGAAAACAATTAATCAATTACCAGTAGATAATAGCAGGGCATTCGCATGGCTGTCAAATGAATGTGAAATGATTCAAACAAATTACAAACTGAAAATATAGAACAAGACACATGGAAAGTAATGATCACTGGATATGATGAAAATGGCGTAGTGCTAAATTGCCAATTCAATGAACCGCGTTTTATTGCACAATTGTTTTTTGCCTATTTGCATCCATCCATACAACAATTCCATTGTTGTAGGAATGATTGTAACAAAATTGCCAAAAACAGAGCATAGGAAGTTTGTTTTCCTAAATTGATTTGTATTCTCGAATAAGCTGGGAGACTCCTGAACTTTTCTTGGACATGGAAGAGGGTGGGCAGAATAGTTGTTTGGAAGAAACGTTCACCATCACCAACAAAACTTGTGGCTAGAAATTGGATGTGGATCCTTCAAAGAAGGATGGTATTGTTGATTTGAGTGATATAAATAATGCCCATACAAGTCAGGTTAGATTAAAAATTTCCCTATTGCAATCTTTGGAGAAGTTCCCCTCAACCCATCACAAGATGTACATGCCTAAAGCATATAGCTACAGTTACAGCCAAGAGAAGCAATCCGCTTCAAATGTGGCAATGAAGACAAGTCGATTCCAATCTTCAAGTGGACATTTGTTTTTATTTGCAATATTATTGACATAAAATATGGTTGTACTGTGGCAAACATATCTTGTGTTGTAGCCATGTGATGTGAAGCTCTATAATCAAGAACATAAGTCCTTGAAGTAGGCACAACAATTGCAATAAGTGTCTTGCCCTTTCCTTCATTACTCAAAGCTCTTTAAACTCAAAGCTCTTTAAATTTAATAAGGTGAAAACCCCTCTTTCCATTCCATTATTTAATGGAATTAACTGAATAAGATTGAACCTAATTCTGTTTATGAGGATTGAGAATGTAGGTTGGTGTCATTCTCAATTTTGTTTGAATACCAAAGGTTTATCTTTTTTAAGCAAATGAAAATCTGTTATGTGAGCAACTGTCGTTGCATGGGCAGCAGGGGAGCCCCTTAAGATTGAACAAGTCGAAGTTGCAAATGAAAATTCTAATCCTGACTTCCATTGCCCCTCCGCACAATGTTTGGAAACATGTTTAGGAATGAGCACATACCGAAAATTAATCCTAAATAACCGGAGATCAAGCAAATATGAGAAATATGTAAAATCAAGCAAGGATCCAGTTTAGGAAAACATTAGGATCAAGATCCTTATGCAATTGTTGCTTGTATCTGTTACTTAATTCAAGCAGCTCAACGCTTGCCACGTGTTGTCAGGTTATTACATCAGAACTAAGTCTCCAAAGCAGCTCCATACCATCACGCCTTACCACCAGGCAGGATTTGATACAACAACCTGAGTTGGTAGATAGCAGCTCCATACCATCACGCCTTACCACCAGTCAGGATTTGATACAGCAACCTGAGTTGGTAGATAGATATTTAGTATATATGTATGTGTGGATACTGAAAGTAAGCATAAATTATGTATTTACGAAATATGTCGGTACACCCAGCCAAATATTGTTGGAAATGGACAGAAATTTGAGGGAATGTGAAGAAACATTAACGAAATCTTTCAATGGGCTGCCTGTAATATTGTCTTTTGTACGGATTTTTGAAAGTATGCCCTTGTATCATGCAGTTATCAAGGAATCTTGCTCATGGATACTGCTGAAATCTGTGTGTCCGAGAAAGGAATATTCCCTCAGTCTGAGTATACAATACAAATCCTGACCCCTGCTTTAAAATGGATATAACAAAGAGGATGAAGTTTTATTTTTGATTCATAGGTTAAAAGAGTATCACCCATTTCTCACCATAACTGATGGGATTTTGTTAAAAATTTCACTCTTCCAATTTTTCATCCAGAGTATCTTATGAAACATCTTGTTGGATTTGGAAACAAATTATAAACCAGTTCAGCATGCAACAGTTAAACACATAAATTTAATTTGCTCTTTAAATATTATACAATAAGAATGGAACTTATGAATTTAGATTAACTTTTAATTGTAAAGAACACACCGTGATATAAATAGTTGGCCCAACCCCTCAAACAAGCAACAAATAATTAATCAAAACAGCAGTGCTTAGTAATAAATTAAGTGTTCCATTAGCAACTTTCTTTTTAATGAGTATGAAGGTGTGGTATATTTGAGTTTCCCATCATTCAGTATAGAAGATATCATCCCAGGTAATTAAAAATGCTGCAACTTAAAAAACTGAAGCATATGGAAGACATAGTTAATCCAAGAAAAAATTTAAGAAATGAAATTCAAATAGGAGGAGTAAACAAAAACAAATAACATCTATTTTTCAATAGTCATAAAACTAAAATTAGAATTTAGCTGGAAATATGATTTTCCAAGAATTGGTCATGCATGTAACCAAAATTATAGCGATTTGCTGAGCCTGTTGATTAAATAATTTACTTATACAAGTTTTTGAAGGAGATTTATATGGGCATCTATTCCGTTCTCTTCTTCGCTTTCCAATTGCTCGGCTGCATAGATCACTTTTTCCATTATTCACCGCCGCTCTGTGTAGTTTGGATGTTGAATTGTCTGTCGCCGGAAAGCGGCTAAAAGTCGCACAATACAAAATTAATTTCTGTCGTAAATAAATCCAGTAGTCCATTTGTCAAAACCGATGCCCTAATTTGCCCCTATCACTACAGCAAGAGTTTAGCTGTTCCACCGCCCTTAAATGCATCATAAAATTACTTTCTCTACGATCTTGTACTTCGGCAAAATCATAATTATAAAGCACATAAGCCTTGCTTGTAGCCGTTGGTTTTACAACAATATAAGCAGAAAAAAAAAATTGAAATTTGCTTCTACCAAATCAATTTTCCCAAGTGCAATGCTGTGTATTTCACCGCACCAAAAGTCGGTTAGGCTTAACCGGATATTCTAAATTATTTAAAAAATAATAATTATCAAAGAATTCGGTATTCCAATTCCCATTTAGCTTTGAGCTCATTTGATGAATATTTCAAAACAATAATACATCGATTAAAAGAGAAAAAAGCTATCGATAGGGTTTAGTTTAAGCTAATCCAATAAATATATTAGTACGACGGCACACAAATGGAACTTGGCCTCTGTCAAACCTGAAAACTTTGTGATGCCATGGACAACACTTGGATCCAGCGTCTTTTGTTCCAAAGACCTCCAGATATTGTTCTTGAAGACACCAAATCGATGGGCGTGCTCCTCTGGCCCCGATTAGTTCTCAAATCTTCTCACAAAGCTCGCAAAGGGCGCCTCTGGATTCAACAGAGCATTCTGGACATCAAAACTGCCTAGACCCTCTCCATCTTCATCTGTCACTTCACGAATAATTTGCTCTGATGCTCTTCCACGGGCTGGAAAATTACTTGAAAAAACCTCTGAAACAAAGCAATAAAAAACAAATCCTCACGAAAAATAACGGGAACTATAATTTAGCAAGAAGTTTCTCATCTACCAAACAAAAGCAAAAGTCATGGAGAAATGCCAGACGCGGTATAAAGGAAATGGTAACGTGTCGTGTCTTAGACTTGGTAACAACCTGCTGCTTGCAAATGGAGCGGTTTATTACTGTATGGTCCCATGGGGGCTTGGGCATCTATTTCCATGGAGTAGGAGGTCCCATCGGAAAAAAATATCGTGTCACGGGATTAATTGGAGTCTTTTCCAGAAAAATAGGAGCCCCTTCAGTATAGGAATGAATATTTCAGCTGGTGAAATTGGGGTGGGGCTAGAAATAGGAATTTTTTATGCCACTTGTCTCTCATCTAAAATTTTCAATTCTTATTAGAAAATAAAAATAAGAGAATTTTTATTTATTTTTTATTTTTTATCAAACACTACAGTTCATTCCTTAAATTTTGGAGTTCAAAATTTTAAGCAAAATTGCAAGATTAAATCCATGGGACCAAGAACTTTAAAATATTCCTAAAAAAGCTAAGCAGCATACTTTGAGATTTTTAAGGAGGCCCCCCTCCATGGGACCGTACCCTTAATCTACAATTTGGACAGCGAAGAAAGCTCGATTTTGAACAGCAATGCAAGGAATGATTGGCGTGCAGTTTTCCATTGCGTCAGACTAAGGAATGACCGGCGGTACGAGAATTTTTCAGGCCAATTTTTCAGGCATGAAACAATTCGGGTGGGCATAGGTGTATGAATTATGGAGCTTTTGTGGTTTAGGGTATCTCCTTTCCCTCAAATTTGTCTAAGATGTTATTGTCTCATTTTATAAGGTGTAGGTTTTTTGTGTTCGATAAGCCTTTGATTTTTGATTATTTTTTGGAAGCGCCGTTAAATTTTACAAACAGATCAGGAAACATTCTAATTTTTTATTTCTTTATGTTGTTTGTACGTGTCAGTGAAATCTATTTAAAGTACATCCTGCTTTTACATTCCATTTTTTGTAACTGACGATAAATTACTTTCGTTGTTCTTCATAAAAAGATTATGCATTCCATTTTATCTTCCACTTTCTATAATGTCAGTAGTTTGTTTATTTGGATCTGATGAAATGAGTGTGTTTGTAGTCTAGCGACGAGGAAGAAGATGAGAATAGGGAGTAGAAGAAAAAGAAGGGTGGATTGCAAGACAAGATAAAACTTCCCGGACGACATAAGAAGAAAGAGGAAGATTATGGTCATGACAAGGCTGAAGAACAAGGCGAAAAGAAGGGTTTGATGGATAAGATTAAGGAGAAGCTTCCTAGACACCACAAAGAGGAAGAAAAAGGGCATTGAAAAGCAATTGGATTTTTGGCTGGTTTTATCTTATGTTAAGTTGTGTGTAGCTACGTGTGTTTACCATCTTTTGGTTTGAAGCATATTGTGGATTGTATGTTTTTTGTGTTTATCTTCTATATATAATAAGAATGCAATGGTTGATGTGTTTTTGTAATTGCAATGTTTTGTTGAGGAATTGGGAAGTGTACAGGGGATTTATACCTGCACATAATCATTATAAATTGATAAAAAAATTAAACCAGTAGTATAATAAAAGGCATTCACATTTAATGATAATAATCAACTTAATTGTGAGCAACCGAAATAAAAAGCTTTGTAAAATAATGGTGGTTTTGGAGAAGACAGGGGAATGCATTTTCTTAGGTTTTGACAAAACATAACCCACTTACATTCACAGTTCAGATAATTTAAAAACACTTAATTCACACTCATATTGTCAAATCAGATAATAAATCAGTACTTCTTAGTGTGAATATTTTTTATAAAAGCACACATAAAAAGACAACACTAACATTCACAGATCAGTTAATTTAATATTCTTACTATCATAGATATAGTAGTATTGCAAATCTCAGGCATGTACGGGGGATTTTTTTCTCTGTGCTCTTTTCTCTTTTCAGTTGAAGATGCAACTAAATAGTTGCTATACTTATTAGAGCATTTCAGAATCAGAAAACGCTTCATTTTTGTTCCATTTTAATTCTATTTCCATCATAGTGTCTAGGTTTATTTCCATAAAGTATTGTTATTTTTGTGTCTGCCAAGCATGGTGGTTTGGTGGGTGTTTTTATATACAGTTGTTTGAGGATACATATTTTGAAAATTTTGCATGTCTCATCTAAGTGTTTAATTTCTTTGACGCTATGTATTTTATTATTCTGGAGGGGAGGAAAGCGTATAATCTGTATATATTAATTAATTAAAAATTATGATATTGCTATCAGGATTCAATCATTACATGTCAAACTCATTGACCCATGTTTCATCAAAAGTGGTTCACAAGAATCCATCTCTCATGATAGTGAATGGCCCACTTAGCACTCATTGCATCTAGGTGATGCTCACAAAGGTGAAGCATTGGGCCTTTTCAGAGGTCACTCATTTTTTAAGAGAGTTCTTTCTGTAGTTTAATAATATTTGATTTATAATTAGAAGTGTTAATTTTATTAATAAATCAAGAGTCAATTAAAATATTTATATTTTAAATTAATGTATGTGATTAAATGATGAGTAGAAGATATTTTAAATTTGGTAAATAGTTGGAAGTGTTCTCAATTTTATGTTTTAATTTTAAAACAAAAAATAATAAATTTGGGACATTAGAGGTTGAGCTTGTTTAAATTAAAAAAAAGGTTGTGTCAAAATAGATGTCTTTGAAATTTTCAATATAAAAAATGGAGTTCATTGACTTATGAGATAAGCTGGGGTATACTACATTTTAAAGCATGTTTAAGTGAAAATAATGGAACTAAAATATATTGACTCAAGATTTGGATACCACATTGTGTTTGGTTTTAGCTCAGGGTTTCATATTTATCATTTAATAACTTTACATATTTTATTTTTTTTGTCGACCAGGTAGCAGAGTTGGCTTGGGTCGTGGGTTTGCTCCCCATAGGTCTCGGGTTCAACCCCCCGTTCTTGCAGTTGACAGGTGGGCCTATATGTGGGCTATGGCATCTATCCTCAAGGGGCTAGTCTCGCCATAGCTCACCCTAGGTACCCAAGGTATGGGCTACTAGGCCTCTGGGCTAAGTCGTGGGGACACCCCTATCGCATAAAAAAAACTTCACATATTGTTTTTCATATTTATTTGTTGATTGAGATGGAGGTTTCATTATGAGTTTTGTAGGTACGTGTTAAAATTAATTCTCTTGTCCCTTGTTGGTAATAATATTGTAAACACTAAGATTTTAATGTATTGAAACCATTTGATTATTAAATAACACATTGAATTGCTTTGGAGTGAGAATTTTTTCTTCAAAATGTTTTCTCCAAATAAATCACTAAGATGTGGTATATTGCTTTTGAGCTTATATTTCCTTGTAACTATGATTTTTGCACATATCTTCTCTTATAGATTAGTGTAGGAAGTACAATTCACACCTTTGCTTCCTCCCATTTGATACAAATCTTGATGATCTCAAATAGTAGGTGTTAGGACCAACATTTCTTGTTTTAACTTTAGTTTGAGTAACAACTTGTGTAAAAGGAGATTTTGTTGTAGAAAAAAGGAAAGTGTGTCAAGAATATAGACAAAAAGGCTCATCAACATGAACTTTGAGGTGTGGAAGTTCAAAGTGGAGAATATACTTGTAGACAAAGATCTATGGGTTGCCATAGCTGGGACCAAACCTACCATAATGTTACAAGCTAACTAAAATTTATTAGAAAAAAAGGAAAAGGGCCTCATTAGGCTCTCCTTGGTAGATTTTATGTTGTTGACTATATACATTAAGAAGCCACCACACAAGTTCTTTAAAAGAAGTTGGGAGACTTGTACTAGGCTAAATCATTGATTAACAATGGATCATGGTGGCTTTGTTGCTGAGCATTTGAATGTGTTCAATATGAATGTGACTAAGTTGCACACTATTCCAGAGTGAAAATGGAGGAGGGCCCTAAGATGACACTATTATGTCCTTTTCCAAACTAGTGGGATTAATTGATGATGACAATTGAGATCACTTCCTTGAAATTGAAAATGGATGAGGTAGTGGTTGCTTTACTCTTAAAGGATATGTAGTGAGAATATTTTTAATTTATTAAAGCTGCCCTATTTTTTCATAGAATATTAAAGGAGAAAGGTAAGAAGGGAAAAAGGAAAGAAAAATCTAGATCAAGATTATGTGAGTAAGTATAAATGTTGGAACTTAAGACCAAGCACTTCTATAGAGGTTGTAAAGAGGAGGAAAAATATGAAAAATTATTAGAATGACAGGATTAAAAAAATCTTCTCAAGATGATGTAGATGTCTTTGTTACGACCTTAGAAACTCATGTATCAGTCGCATGTTTGATAGATTCTAGAGCTTCCTTATGTTGCAAAATGTGTGTTGTACACCTTGCATAATATATAATAATGCTAATAATGTAAAAATAAATGGTTATTTTTTATATATCATAGGGATGCATGTGTCACATGGGTTAGACATTCTTGGGGACACTTTTTATGTTCTATGAGATATTGTGATAAATATTTAATATGAGTCACATTGGGAAAATATTTAATATTGGGAAAACCTAAAATCAAATATTTAATTCTAGGTCATGGTTTAGTGAGTTCATGTTCTTGACGCACAATGTTTATGTAATATTATATAGTTATTTTATGCAATCTTCTATCTATAAAAGAAAGTACATGAGTTGTTAAAGTTGACTTATGTAACCTTTGGCTTGTTGGATAAGTTTATATTTTCATCTCTTATAGTTTGCATATATGTGAGTATAAAAAACATGGATTGGTATGTTGGGTACATAGTTCTCATTTTCTTATTCATATGGAGAAGTGCAACTGGGGTTCTTAATGCTCCAAAACTTACAGGGAGACTGCAAATTTAATTATTTGATTAATAGTTGAATTTACTGAATTTAACTAAATAATGTTGATTATTTAATTAATTGGTTATTTCGGGGTGATTTCGGAAGAAACAGTGTTAGTTAATCAGAATGAGATGCATAGTATCAATCAAGACATTTTACGTGTTTATAGTAGGTTTTAAATACTTATTTTGCATATGTTTCTCTCATTAGGGTTATGTGAAGAAGTATATATATATTGTTGAAAGTTTTTTTTCATTTGATATTAGAACTTTCTTGTAAAGTCATTAGAGAAGAAATCTTCCTAGTTATTAACCACTTGGTGTAAGTGGATTTTTTGCATAGTTGAATTCATGGTATGGAAAGAAAATAATGAAGCATTTCAATATTTTAGATGTCTTTGTAGATTTGAAATTTTTTAATAATTTGGAAAATGGATGTTTGTGGGTTCTCTTCATGTAAAGGTTATGGAGGGAAATTTTTGAAGATATTCCCCTAGGATAAAATACGCCTCATCATCGAGTTCAAAAGGGTCAAAAACCTATAGATCCATATAAAAATTAATGCAATTTGGAGATATAGAAAAAAATAAGTATTTTTTTGGGGGCATGGAGGAATCTTGATTAGTAGATTTTGTAAATATATATGGATCCATAAATTCATACAAATTGCTATATCACAAGCATTTTCTATAGAATATCCCTATAGAATATGCACCAAATTGTGTCACACCTAATGCCATTAATATAGTTTGTAGAAACTAAAAATAAATCATGATTTATTGCAGTACCAATGGCATAGTACAATAATGATGTGATTGGTGGACTAAGAGAACCATATATTGTGGGCCCCATCACCAAATGCATAGAAGGATCTAACCTAATCATATCACTAACCACTAGCTAGTGTTAGGGAACTAAACCTCAATGTAACTCATTTTTCAATAGCCCTCAATCACATGGACAATGGGTGGTTCCAAGAAATTGTTGGGGTTGGATTATTCACCTAGATATGTCACCAATCAAGTGGATCCACCTATGTAGTTCACTCTAGAATCTATTATCACTAGTGTTGGTGGAGGCACCAACACCTACTACCAATTTTCCACTACCACTGATCCACCACTAGCAATACCACCCACCTGCAATCCAAGCAAATAAAAGCAGAGCTTTGCATGGAGATGTGCAAATTGATATTATTCAGGAATTCAATAAATTACAAGAGATGAGGCTTGCTTAAAAAGGAAATCATGCACAACCCTAATCTTATCTTGAGCAAAAAGATAGCTCAACTAGATAAGGATGTAAACTATAACCTAGAAATTAAAATATTACCTTAGTAAACTTATGCAAGTGTAATAATTAATTAATTACACTAACACCTTTAACCCAAGCACCACCCAAATAACGCAAAGATAACTTTTATTATCCCTAAAGGAGAATTTTTTCTTAAGGGAGCATAACTTTCATCAACAATATCATTTTTTTAACTTATTATAATAAAAAAATTATTTGTGATGTGTTACTAAGTTTTTGGTCATCCTTGGAAAATATGCCTATTTCAAATTTTGGCTAAGTTATGGGTCAACGGTGTTTTGAGTGAGTAGTATAAGTCAAGTGGTATTTTATGAGGTTACTCTATCTTTCCCCTTGTCTTCCATGTAATCTGTCTTGCTTATTTTGAACACACTGGTGGTGTTTTGTCTAGTTATATGAATTTTTGTAGCTACCACATCTATCTATTCTTAGGTTAAGTCAGTATAGGTAGTGTTTTGCTAAGTTCATCGAACTCTCCCATTTACCACCCAGAGAGAGATAGGAAACTTTTCAATGCTTATTAGAAGGTGAGCAGTGTTTTACAACTAAGGATGAACCCTGGTGATGATTTGCAAGTTGACATGTGCCTACATGAAAAGGGGGTGTCATTTAATTCTCATCTACTTGCACATTTTCCATAGGAATCAAAAGGAAATTCATGCAAAGAACAAACATTCTTTAGCTACGACACTCACATCGGGAGACATGACAAAGGAGAGCATGCCAATGCAAATTTCTGCCCTTAGAATCTAGGGTCATTTTGAGGTATTTTCATCCTTATCTTTCCCTTTTGAAATTATAGTTTTCATGTTTGTTTTTCCTTGCATTTCAAATTTCTCAGTGGAATCCCATTTGAACCCTAGCAGTCCAAACATGGTGAGTATTAAGTGTCAGGGTTATGAGTACATCTCAAGGTTCACATGTGACATGTTTGAGATATGAGACACAAAACTTAATGAAAAAATCAATGCACCCAATCCACCACCCATCACATAGAAGGTAGTCAAAAGTGGATTGGTGGAAGCAGCTATGTTTTCCATAGTCATCCAATGCTCAGAGCTAATTCTTGAATGCATAAGGAATTACAATACTTAGGCCCAGGAAATTAGAACTGAATACAATAGGTTGGTAGTCAAAATCCAAAGAGCCACTTTTTCCTCATGCTTGAGAATTCCTAAAATGGAGTCGTACTCAACCCTAGATTTGACTAGTGCTTAGGTTGAGTTCTCACTCAAAAAGGAGTACTATCGAAACATAATGACAAAGAATTGGTTGGAAAATCCTAGGCAGGGAAAATCTCAATTTCCTCAAAACTTACATAGGAACCATTTTGTGGATGAGATATCTGACATAGTTATGTTGTTAAACAAAGTTTGGGGAAATGAAGATGCCCATGGTTTTCAAGAATGGATGTACTTTTTCATCTAGATTATACTCGGTGGGAGCCAGTTTCTAGATTGGGTGACACTTATTAGTGATAGGTTATATAGTTTGCTTGTTTACTTCACTGCCAATAGGACATTTTACATGTCTTCCTATTTAATCTATGCCATTGCAAGAACCAGACCATGGCTTGGATTGAGGCCAAGTGATCTTCCCCGTGACTAGGTACCGAATTTTTAGTACCTTGATAAGTTGTAGTTGAACAAGAGCTTCCTTCACCATAGGAGAATATTAAATAATTTCACTATGAGGGTGGCCAAAGAATTGCAAGGAAAAATTGAGATGCAACTTTCACCTGAAGCCATGCAATTTGTTAATTTTTATGGTAGCCATTTTATCTAATTTCAAAGATTTTGTTGTATTAGGGTTGGTGATTTAATTAGTTTTCCCATCAAACTCCCAAGGCACCTAGAAGATACATTTGTGGTGATTGAGGTCTACAGATAGTTGGCAGATTTCAATAAGAGGTGTCAAGAGCAATGAAGAGTGACAGTGCAGTTTCCAATTGGTTTCAGTCCCTTCACTTGTGAATCCACATCAAATGCCCTGAATATAGAGAGATAAATATCCAGGTATAATTAATGATGAACATTTTCCTTTTGACCTCAAAAACTATGTGAAGGATACTTTGAAACTAGGACCTAGTTTCTTTCATCTACCAACCCTGGAGGATTATTGGGTAGAATGCTTTGATGAATTCAAAGTTAGAAGAAGGAATTGGATGAGATTGTATTTAAGACAAATAGTTATCTATAATTTGGATTGGGATGTGCAAGGAATTGAAGATGGCAAGTCTAATCTAGTAGATCCAATCTTTATTGAATTTATAGTAAATCAGCCCATCCCTATCATGGACTGGAGCAATAGGGAAAATGAAACAATTGAAGCAAGGACTGTAGATGTTCTAGAAATGACTCAAGAGTGGGTCACTAAAAAAAATTGAATAATCTAAAACCCAAACTAGATCACAAAACACTCAACTTGTAGGAGGTAGTAGTCAACCTTCTGTGACTATAGAAATCTCTAGGGCTACTTCACATTCAATGCCATATGGAACTCAAGGTGACGGTGATGAAGAAACTCTTAATAGAAATGTGTTTCAACCAAATCAATGTGGAGAAGACATCCTTGATTTACCCCATTTGGATCAGGATAAAGGAGACAAATAAGAAGAAGATGACTTACGTAACATTGATATTAGTTCTTCATCTTCATCTCATCAGTCATCACCTATCAGGGAGGTAAATGAACCTCCAAAAGAGAGATCTTCTCCACTTCCATCACATGATATCCAAACAAACACTCCTCCCACAAAGAGAACACTATTTGAATCCTCTAGCTCCAAAGCGACCAACGTCCCTGTTACCCCTGTTTGGCTAGAGGATACTCCATCAAGAAAGAGGAAGGCAGTGCAACTAGATCTTCCAAAGCAAGATATGATGGGACAATTGCTTCAAAGGACCCCAAGGCCTAATAAATTGAAAACCACTTCTCGGCTAATGGATGATGTTGGATCAGGAAATCTATGTCTGGAACTTGCACGTCCCACTACACAAAAGGAAGTTACTCAAGCGACTAAGACTGACTTTGGCATTGATAGAATTAATTTGAGACCTCATACAAGGGTGAAGATGTACACAAATTTTAGGTGTGTAGCAAGAATGATTGAGAGGTCTAAGAAGGATAAAGAAAGTAAAGATGAGTTAAAGAAACAAGTCCAAGTTTTGATTGAATACTTGAAATTAGATTTTGATCTTCCTCCTTAGCCAATTTCTCAAGCTAAGTCATCTTTTGATCACCTAGCCCTAATAGGAAGAGAGGCAGTAAGTAAAATGAAGATCTAAAAAAATCTCTGGAAAAGCTATCGAGGAGTGGAGTGACGATTTAATGAAAAAAGGTAATTAGTTCATTTTTGAATCTCTCAGATGTCTCTAGAGGGAAAATACTTCAAAAGCTTATATATTCAAAAGGAGATCATCACTACCAAGAAAGAAGAAAGGGTATGTCGAGTTAATACGCGAATGAGATCAAAGCAATGATAAGCTTTAGAATGGAGAAGTTACCTACATATCAAATCATACCCAACACTGCTAACATTTGTTGCATTATCTAGAATAAAAGTGTAGAATGGAAGCTACACGTCACAAGGCAAGGATTACAGAAGCTTTAAGAGGTCTGAACTAAATGCAACACTATTTTAAAGGAGGTTTATATGAATCTTGTCACCCTCAGATTGCAACCTAACATAGATGTAAGAGTTTTTAAAGGGAAGTAGGCCCATGGGCACGGGGCCCTATGGATACCCGTGTACCTTTTTTGTAGACCTGTACTGCCTACGCAGGCTATAGATTTTAATTTTAATTTTCTATTTTTAATAAAAACTTTTTGCAAACCAAAAAAAATGTGAAATATATTTTTTTAATTATTTTTTTTAAGATTTAAAAAAATTATGAAAATTGCTAAGAAAATAAATTTATTTATTTTTAATAAAACTATACCTGTGCAGATAGGGTTGTACGGTCCACCTGCTAAATTTGTTTGCCTCTGATAGCAACTTTGTCCAAATTTGACGATTTGATAGTCGATCTTGGGTATTTGGGGCCTTATGAATGGTCTACCTGCTAAATGTTTTTGCCTTCGATAGCAACTTTGTCCAAATTTGAGAATTTGATAGTTGATCTTGGGGATTTTGGGCCTTATGAATGGTCCACCTGCTAAATTTGTTTGCCTCTGATAACAACTTTGTCCAAATTTGACAATTCGATAGTCGATCTTGGGGATTTTGGACCTTATGACCATGATGGCAGCATTCTTTTTGGCTCGAAATGCTTCAAAAATATGGCTACCTCTTGGATTTGGCAACCACCTTCAATCTTCAAACCCTTGTAGATTTGGCCACCAATGTCCAACTAGGACAAAACAAAAGGAAAATTTGACTTTCTTAGATGCTCTGGACGTAATAGTGAGCTCAAATCTAATGCAACAAGCTCCCAAAATGAACATGCAATACAAAGCCAAAAAAGGATCCCCCCAAAAATCTAGTATTTCTATCACACCTTTTTGATTCTCCATATCATCCAAAGATGCAATAGATGAGCATACTCAACGCTTCAAGAAAATACAAGATTACACTCAAGATCTACCAAAGACTAACCAAAGACACTCAACTAGCTATGATACCATGTAATATTTGGCTATGGGAATAGCCACCCAAGATCTAAAGGCCAATTTTAAAGCACAAAATACTCAGAAGATCAATATGACAAGAATAAACTGTATTCCTATCAATAAATGCAAAAAGAATCAATGTAGTTATGTGTGCAATGTAGTAGATACCCTTGGTTATATAGCCAAGGTGAAGCATATAAGATGTCATAAGATTATGACAAGTGTCTTAATCTTATGACATGAGACAACTTGACACAACTACCTAGGTCACATGTAGTAGTTTTCAAAAGATAAGATAACAACTAATGACAACTAACACCTAAGTAAACTTAACATGTGAATATGTCCCCTAAGTCCCTAGTAAGTGAAATAACTAGGTTCAAGACATTTATTCACACCAACAGGAACAATCGTTTTGATGTGTTTTCCACTTGTAGCCACAATATGTTTCACTTAAAATGACTTGTGAGGGTGTTTTCATAGTGCAAAATCTACTTGGAGCCAAGGAATGGGCACTTTCAACTATAGGTTTGAATAATTTCTATACAATAGGATAAGTGAGTTAAAGTTGCTTGCAACAAGAAGAAGAGTTTTGGTAGAAGGAACTTAGCTTACTCATAGTAACCAATAGGTGAATTGCATGAGGAATAAGTTTTGCACAAAACTAATTGGGAAATGACATGCATTTGCAAATTTAACCTTTACATTTTTTCCTACATTGAGGTACATATTAATCCTAGGATGATCATGCATATATAAGTAGCTTTCTCATACATGCTCAAAAAATATCACCATGGGGGACATATAAAGTTATGTAACATGCACATATATTGATCATGTGTGTTAACCTTTTTTTGTGTATACTCTATAAAATGAGTCTATACAAGCACCTATAATTGTCAACATAACTAAAGATTGAAATTTTAGTGACAACATCTCCCCATATATAATTGGTTATATTCATATGATATAAGGAATTGTATGAGGGGGGGAAATGGTACATGAAAAGTAATGTAAGCATATGTAACAAAAAGGTAATATTTTTTAATTATAGTACAAGCATATGAGAAAACCTATAGTCCAAAATGGATAATAGCAACATATAATAAGAAGGTCTAACATAAATTTTGTCATTAAAATAAGGACATTGGAAACAATGATCCAAAGTAAATTAAAATATACATGTTGCTAGAGTGCATGAAAAGATTTCATGGATTATAGCTTTTTTTAATGAAAGTTTCTATTTAAAAATAGAATAATTGATAACAAAATTCATTGGAAGTCCCAAAAATATAATACTTAGTGGGGGAAAATAAGATCTATCTCAAATGCAAAATAGAGTAACTTACATCACAAAACCATGTAACTGAACACAAACTTAATTTTCTTAAATGTTATCAACAAATTGTTAAAAGTGCATTGTTACATAGCACCTACTTTCACATATTGATATTCAATTGCTAAGTTATTGCAACATAATAATGCAAATGGAAATAGAATGTTCTCATCTAGTTGGAAAATCAAAATTTATCTGAGTTTTATGTGATAAGTAAATGACCATATGTAGTTTGTACAATGAGAAATTTGAATGATTCAAGTCATACATGGTAATAACAAATGATTAAAACCATAAAATGGATGTAACCATCTCATCATAAGCATACAACGATGGGGACGAAGGAGTGTATGATGGTAGAAGATAAAATAAGGTGTATGGGGTCATACAATAAAAAATAAGTCACTTGGTTGTAAGGTGTATGCCATTGGAAAGCTCTTTTGTTGCTATGTGGAAAGGAAAGAATTTGTAGTCGGGATAAAGGGCTTCTTGGATGCATACTCCTTAAGAATACTGAGAAATTAATCAACTAGTAAACCAATTGTTGTTCTTGGAGTTGTAGATGAGTGATGGCACAATGAAATGTCTAAGGAAAAAGGGAGAAGCCATATTATTGAATCAAATTGACCAAGTGATGAAGCAATATCATTGTTAAGAGCTAGAAATGACGAGGTAGCCATGGTTTGGAATAATCTAATAGAGGTTATTAAATATATCCTTGATCTTTCAAATCATGACTATGATTGAGAGAAGGGACTATTTTCTTTAGGAGACATCATTGTAAATGGAAATAGAATGTTCTCATCTAGTTGGAAAATCAAAATTTATCTAGTTTTTATGTGACAAGTAAGATTTTGGAATCTTTTACCATTAAATGGTAGTTTTTTTAGGGGAAAATGAACCCTAAATTTGAGCTTACAATATTAATTACAGTTAAATGGAAGCTTACAATGTTAATTATAGTTAACCCCTAATTTTGAGCTTACAATAAAACCCTAGCTTGTAGTGTTAATTACAATTAATTATATAGTTAAAGCATAGCTTTGAGCATAAATGGACTTACCTGGACACCGTGTCAACTTCGCTTCAAGCCAACGCACTGTCAAAGACCTTCACTGCTTGTCTTCTTCCTTTACAGACTGCATGCAACCAAAGTTTCAATATGCCAAACTTCAGGTCACATCTCTATCAAAGTTTCAATCCGCCAAATGAATTGACAATACTAATTTGTCAGTTCATATAATCATTAAAAAAATAATAAAATAATACCTTCGATCAAAGGTATTTTTTTTTCTTTTTAAAACCACAAAAGGCCTTCAAGCGAAGATGACCTTCGATCGAAGGCATTCTTTTGGAGACCTTCATTTGAATGTCCTTCATTCTAAGATATATCTTCAAACAAAGGTGTCCTATTAAAACTTCACTCCTCCAACCAAAAACTTCATTGTCCCAAAAGTGGGACCGAGTATTGTGTTTTAACCCTTTTTTTTTGGTAAATTGGATGAAAAGTAATGCTACATATTTATTTAGTGAGCACTTCTAGTTGGAAAAATTATGGTCTAGCTCTAATTTAGCTAAACCATATGTTTGACCAAAATTGACTTTTAGTTGGAAATACTTAAATTCATTCATGTTGATAGTTGGCATAAAGTATGAATATAGTTTTGAACTTTCACATAGTGAGAATGGAGAATTATTTGAAATGTGTGGGCTCTTTAGGCCACCAACATCTACCATACATCCATTTTTCTTTGCACTCAATGAGAATTGAGGGCCTAATTAAAATGAGTGAGTTGTTTTAGCTACTAATGCCTAACGATGTGTTTATTTTGCTTCTTGTTTTGAGCAACAAAGGAGCTTGAACACGTGTTTATTTATATTTACATTCAACAAGAACATAGCCTCAATAGAAATGAGTGAGTTATTTGGGCCAATAAAGCCTAAAGATGTATCAATTTTCCTCTATGGATTGAATGAATTTATGTTACACATTAAAATGAGAAAACTTCTTAGCTCACTAAAACCTACCCATGTTTGTATTTTCATTTATATTAAGCAAGAATAAATCTTTGACTAAATGAGTGCATTGAGCAAGAATGGAGCTTGATTGTGTTTTTATTTATCTTTAAATTAAAAAAATTGGCAGCCCCAATTGAATGAATGGGTTGTTTGGGCAATAAGGTCAAACCATGTGTTTATTTGCCTCCATGGATTGACAAAAATGTTATGCATGAAAATAAACAATCTTTTTAGGTCACTGAAACATGTTCATTTGTAATTTATTTTTACATTTATCAAGAATAGAGCTTTGATTAAATAGGTGCATTATCTATGTTTAAAATCGTAACTATGTGTGTATTTTGTTCACATTTTTCAAGAATAGAGCTCCAATTAAATGAGTGCATTGTTTAGGTTGCAAAAGCCAAACTATGTGTCTATTTGTCTTCACATTTGACATGAGTAGAGCTTCAATTAAATGAGTGCATTGTCTAGGTTACAAAATCATAACTATATGTCTATTTGCTTTCACATTCAATGTAAATACAACTCTAATTAAATGAGTATATTGTCTTGACTACAAAAGTCTAATTATGTGTCTATTTACCTTCATATTCAACAAAAATAAAGCTCAAATTAAATGAATGTAATATGTAGACGACACGAATCTAACTATACCTACTAGCCTTTAAATTCAATAAAATAAAAGCCTCCAATTAAAACAAACCTTGTGAGTCAATTTACCTTCGCTTAAACCCTTTAAATACAAAAAGAAAGAGTCTATACAAAATGTAAGGCCCTTTTAAGTAAAGTTGATGGCCCTTGGAAAAGACCTGCCCTTCTCTTTAAGGATAGGTAGCAAGTATTTTCTAATTGCAATTTCGATATGTCCTATGTTTGACAGATTCCACCCAGAGTGCGTGGAGTTGGAGTGCGTTCCATAGAGCTCGGAGTGCATGTAAACTGTTCCGTTACGTTATTTATGACAGGAGATTAAAGCAATATGCCGACAATGCCTTTATTCCAGTGGGCCCACCCTCGTCTTATCCGCGTGATGGTGAGATTTATTTTACTCTTATGAACGCCACGCGTCAGCTGGATATTGATCCGGCGGCACCACTAAGCCGCATCGTAACCGCGGCGTTCGCTAAATCCTATAAATTCGCCTTTGCTCCCGACCATTTTTACATCCAAAACTATTTTACATTGGTGGTTTTGTATTTTCTGTCAGGTCTTTTTCTTTGCAATGGCGGAGGAAAATGCAGCAGAGCATCAAGATCGCGGGCTCTTCGGCTTGTTTGGCAAGAAGAAAGAAGAGGAGACACATCAGCAGCACGGACAGGGACACGTGGTGAGTGTAGCTCCGCATGAGCAGGGACACGTAGGCGAGGCTCACCCTACGCCTGTGTCTCATGTCCACATGGAGGAGGGAAAGTTCCATGGCGAAGGTGAGAAGAAGACACACGAAGGGGGCCACAAGGTTGAGCTGTATCGCACAAACAACTCTTCTTCCAGCTCTGTAAGTTTTACATTCCATTTTCTGTAACTGAAGATAGATTGCTTTCATTGTTCTTCATAAAAGTATCATACATTGTATTTTATCTTCCAGTTTCTATAATGTCAGTAGTTTGTTCATTTGGATCTGATGAAATGAATGTCTTTACAGTCTAGCGAGGAGGAAGAAGATGAGAATGTGGAGAAGAATAAGAAAAAGAAGGGTGGATTGAAAGACAAGACAAAGCTTCCCGGACGACATGAGAAGAAAGAGGAAGATTACGGTCATGGCAAGGCTGAAGAACAGGGCGAAAAGAAGGGTTTGATGGATAAGATCAAAGAGAAGCTTCCTGGACACCACAAAGAGGAAGAAAAAGGGCATTGAAAAGCAACTGGTGTTTTTTTGGGCTGGTTTTATCTTATGTTTTGTGTGTAGCTACGAGTATTTACCATCTTTGGCTTGAAGCATACTGTGGATTGTATGTATGGTGTGGTTATCTTATATATATAATAAGATTGCAATGGTTGATGTGTTTTTGTAATTGCAATGTTTTTCTGAGGAATTGGGAAGTGTACAGGGTTTTTATACTTGCAGTTTTTCCATAAAAGCTTTGGGCTGGCAGTTTACTTTTTATGCCCACTGTATTTACAGGGTTTCAGAACATAATCTTTACAAAATAATTTTAGTGAGTGAAAGTGGCAACTGTACTTCATATCAATCTCCAAAACTGAAGATGAATAATGTTGAAGGCTCTGCATCTTCCAACGCCATGACTTCCAATTCTCCTTCTGATTTCCCCTTTGATTTAGCCACAGCTTATATAGATCATGTTTTATCTCCTTCTACTAATGAGGTAAAGCCAAATTATTTGCTAGTTTAGATTCTATACTTATTATTAAGCCATTATCTACGATGTTTGTTATTTTGGGATTTTGATTGCAAAATAGTAATGATGTACTCACTGTTTACTTTTGAATTTGATTATATAATAAGCTATAACTTGTCCCTACCATCGTTTCATATTTGCAGGACCCACCTTCTCAAATACTTTATATGAGAACAAAACTAAGGGATATGATGGCGCCGATTGCGTCGGACTTTTCACAGCTTTGTGATGGTATTTCACAAGGTGCAATGATGTTTTCAAGTGAGGTAACCTAACTAATCTAAATAAACAAGTGAGTTGAAACAATAACATTTGTTTTTTAATATATAAACATTTTTTAACAGAACAATGAATTAGAAAAGGATATTAAAGGGATTTTGAAATCTTATACATCAAAAACAATTACATTTGTTACAATTTCTGATTTTATTTATTTTATAGTTCTGAATACTTTTACAATTAAAACTATTACATCTGATCAATTTTTCTGATTCTTAATTCTTAAATCTATTAATTAATAGATGTTTCTTCATTTGAATTAGGAATCCTCTAAATCTGTATCTGGTCGAGTACACACAGTGGCGTTGGAATTATTGAAAGGACTGGGGAATACACATTGGACTGCAGTGGCACTTTTAGCCATAGCTAAAGTGTTAGAAAGATTAGACAAGATTTCTACAAATGACAGGGATTGTATAGATCTTCTGAAAAGCCTGCTTGACCTGGCTAAGTTTATCAAAATGTTGAAAGATATCAATACTGATATTGGTAGTGATATTTTGGTAAAAATGAAAGAAGCTCTGCATTTGATATTGAGTGGTTCGATTTGTTGTCATTCCTTTATCACAAGCAGAAAATGGTCCAAGTATGTACGTTATCATTTATTTCTTTCTAGTTTTTATTGCGAATTTCAGAAAATAAAAATTGTCTACAGACTTTTTTTAACTGAAAGCTTTCATTTTAGGCATGACATTTGTTTACTAAATTGGAACTACTGTTTATGAACAAAAAGGTTTGTGTTGACTAAAAGTATTGGAGAAGAACTTGTCTATCTACGGGGAAAAGTTGAGAGCATGAAAATGGATATTCTTCTTCGCATGAATTTCATATTGATGAAATCTCTTATCTCGCAACCATCAAGTCAGCAAAATCTTACTGCACAACGGCAAGACAGTATTGATCCAGGTGATAATATGGGAGTTTCTTCATTGCATTTTTTCACTGCATGTAGAATCAATAAATTTTACAGGAGAATTAAAACCTTTTGGGGCACAATTCTGATCTAGAGTGATATAGAGTGATATGTATTGATAAGTAGGAGGAATTTTCCACAGCGTGTCAAGTTTTGATTTGAAACAGTGAAAAATTCTTCTTATCTATAGGTTAAAAGGGTTCTATTATGAATGATTCATAAGGCACTGTATTTGCTGAAGGTTTTGTAATTTGAGTAGTAAGCAAAGTGGGACCAATTTTGGGAGAAAAACTCCATGGTTAAACATGTTTGAGTTGAAGTAGTCCTAAGATGGATGACCTCGGATGCTTCACCCCTATGAGCATCATCTAGATACAATGAATACTAAATAGATCATTCATTCTCATGAGAAATGAGTTCCTGTGAATCACTATTTATAAAATTATGTATCACTGAATTTGACCAAAAAACTACATAATTAAATCCTGATATTAATTTCTTAATATGATATATACTTTCCTTACTGAAAACATAATCTTGATTTTAATTTTAATCTAAAATTTCAAGTAATATCCATTCCATAGACTCTAAATCCAAATAATATATATTCTGTCAAATTGGAAAGTTCCCATTCTTATCTCAACAAATATCATATTTTACATCCAACAAAATTTGATCCCTCAAACTTTTGACCGATAAAGTTTAGCTGTGAATTTGACATAACCATGCAAGCAATCCAATGACTAATTTCTAGATTACAATTTGGTTCACCTGTTATTTGAACTTATCTTTTTAATTAGCTATAACGTTGATCTGTTGGTTGTTTATTAGCAGGTGAAATGGCAAATCTATTTACAACTACATTGCGTATAAGAGCTTCCGACATCACTTCAGCAGAATTTAGTAACTTCCATGATCTTACCAGGGAAAGGCGTTGCCAAGGAAGGAAAAGGCTAGCCAGAAAATTTGCCAAATTTGCAAGACTTTTAAAGACTACAGCAAAAGGCCTTATTAAATTGCTGGCACGAATTCTTAATGTATGCCGAATGTCTGCACATACACATTCGTTCAGAGAAAATGAAGACCTAATACCACTATTGAAACCATGGATAGTGTTGGAGGACAACAAAAGAGTTCTTTTTAAATCTACTCTGAGAAGAAATTGGCCGGATCTTGAACGTCATGAAAAAGGGGGTTTCGATGTATATACAAAATAAATTTGCTTTCTT